>JBBGZY010000228.1:4472500-4710000 GCA_037952925.1 Lithobates clamitans | reverse complement strand
TCACAGATTTTACAGCGTGATGAATGTGCTACCTACAATACGAACACTAGTTTTACTAGACCGAGTGCTTCCGTTTAGTTTTTGCTTATGAGCATGCGTCATTTTTTTGTCCGTAGGACTAGCATACAGACGAGCGGACTTCGGGGTCCGTTGTAGTTACGACGTAAAGATTTGAAGCATGTTTCAAATCTAAAGTACGTCGGATTTGAGGCTAAAAAAGTACGTTGAAAGTCCGGAGAAGCCCACACACGATCGGATTACCAGCCAGCTTTAGTCCGTCAGCGTCCGTTGGACTTTTGTAGCTGAAAAGTCCGGCCGTGTGTACGCGGCATTAGATTTATCAAAACCATGTAGTGCAAGGGCCTGCCTGATTGCATACAAATTGAAACTCTTAAGGTTTGACATAATATTATATGATTTTGGTAAATCTGAAGACAAAAATCCAGCCTAAATCTTTCAGTAGTAGTTCTTTAAATCATGGAGACTCAGCATCAGATGTGGGCATTACCAAGGGCAGTCCTGATGCAAATATAATCTGCAAACTCTATTCCTCCAGACTGGAGGCCCATACACACGATCAGACTTTTTGACAACAAACATGCAAATTAGCTGTTTTAAGGCAACAAGCGACCGCGTGAACGCTCCATCGGACAAACTTTTTCGGTTTTCATCGGAAAAATGTTGGCTGTGCGAACAAACAAAAGTCCTACATCGGCAAGTCCGATCGTGTGTACATAAAACCATCGGACTTTAGTACAAAGTAAAAACACGCATGCTCAGAACCAATGCAAAAGATCAGACAACAATACAGAAGTTGACCAAAGGGTGGCGCCGGAGAATTGAATGTCCTCTTTTGAAGTGTCGTCAGTGTCGTCAGTTTGTGTTTGTTGCCTAAAAAGTCCTGCCATGTTTATGCTTAACAAGTTCACAGCCAACGCCCTTTGTACAGAAATCCACGGAAAAGTTTGTTTAAATTCCGATCGTGTGTAGGAGGCTTTACACTCACTTATTAGGGCATTTTGATGTTTGTATAATGTCTACCATGAAGTCAGACCACTGCTTTTGAGGGGAGCATTGAGCCAAGGTGCTGAGATGTTTTCAGGAAGCGAAGTACAGCACCCTGCCAACTTCTCCCACCAGCCATGATCTGCTTGCATTACATAGAGCTGCACGGAGACCCAATGATGATGTCACTAGGTCTAAAATAAGGTGTACAGAAAACAGACAGTTTAAAAATGTAATTAGCATGTTGATGATGAGGTGGGGAAAAAAGGAACCAGTAAAAGCAAAATATACACAGATACTTCAGCTTCAGTAATCTGTAGCCCTAGGCTAAAGCCTCGTACACCCGATTGGATTTTCGGCAGGGAATTGTGTGATGACTAAAATCCGACCGTTAGTACGCTCCATCGGACAATTGTTGTCCATCTTTCCACCAACAAATGTTGGATGGCAGGCTAGTAAATTTTCGGCGGACAGCGGTCTGTTGTCAGATTTTCCTTTCATCTGTACACAAGTCCGTCAAACACGTATGCTTACCAAACATGACATTACCAGAAGGTGGCCAAAGGATGGCCCTCAAGAGCTGAAAGTCCTTGTAGTACATCACTACGTTCATGTTTGTTGGCCGACAATTGTGTACCGTTTGTATGCAAGACAAGTTCCTGGCACGTGCCCTTCAGACAAAAGTCTGACACTTTGTTGGCCAACAATCTAATCGTGTGTACAAGGCTTTAATGCAACAACCAACAAACATAAAGTGGAATCATAGCTGTGGGCGTTGGGCACAGGTGAAGTAAAGCCTCGTACAAACGATCGGATTTTCCGCAGACAAAACCTCGGACTTTTGTCCGAAGGCGTGTGCCTGGATTTTGTCTTGCATACAAACAGGAAGGTATTGACGGCCAACAAACACGAACGTAGTGACGTACTACGTGGTTTTTCAGCTCTTTAGCGCCACCCTTTGGGCTCCTTCTGCTAATTTCGTGTTAGTAGATGTTTGGTGAGTGTTGATTCGCGCTTTTCAATTAGCGCTTTTCAGCTCGCGATTTTCATTTTGCGCTTTTCATTTCGTGCTTTTCAGTTCGTTTCTGAACGGCCGTTCCTCAACTAGACATGTTGCGGAATTGGAGAAGATAACGTGTTATTTATTATTGGCCTTGGAGCTATTGCTTTTACCCAAATCCAGTCCAGGAACTGGAGGAAGAGGATTTCTTGGACCAAAAATTGGTTGCTTTATTAATAATGACCTATTATGTCATATGCCTTTGCTGCGGAAGCTCCAGGAGAATAATCCAGATGTTTTTCGGAATTATCTCCGGATGACGGACCCCTGCTTTCATCAATTCTTGGCATTGTTGACCCCCTTATATTAAGAAGCAAGACACATGCATGAGGCTTTTATTTCATGTTTTGGTTGAATAATGATTTGATTTGGTATATTTTCTATATTTTTGGATGCATAGAATGCACTTTTTAGTTAAGTTATATTGGCATATAGCATGTCTAATTTTATTTGTTTTCTTTTTTTAATGCACAATAAAAAAAATTGTGGAGAATAATACTTGGCTATGTGTTTTACTTCAAATGACATTTTGAGAGTATGCAGTTACATTAAAAAAAAAAAACAATGTAAAATTGACAAGGAACACCAAAGTAGTTGTATATTTGATCTTAAAAACTACGGGATAATAGTGTTGTGGTAACTTGCCTAAAAAAAAAAAAAAAAAAAAAAAAAAAAAGCATAATAATATTATTCTTGATATCACTGGAAAATAAAAGCCTTTTAATATACGTGCGCCATAACTCCATCAGTATCACCAGCAAAGCAGCTTCATTATTATACCATTAAATAAAGAAGAAGAGAATGTGCGCTGCATTTCGAGATTTCATAATTTGCCACGTCACGAATGTTAATTCTCCATTACGAACGCTAGTTTACAAGACCGACCGCTTCCAGCTCATCCTTGCTTCCGAGCATGTGTGTTTGTACTTTAGACTTTTGTCTGACGGAAAATGTTAAAACCTGCCATACAACATTTGTCTGTGGAAAATCTGATAACAATTGTCCGAGGGAGCGTACAAACGGTCGGATTTCCGCCAACAGCCTGTCATCACACAATTCCCGTCGGAAAATCCGATTGTTTGTACGCGGCTTAAGTGAGAGGATAACAGCATGATAACTCTGCCTTGCTTATCTGGAGTTCAGACTAGAAGGCTGGGAAGTGATTAATTATGCACATAAAACAATTAGAAGCAGCTGAGAATTGCCTGGAATGCTGATAAAGATGAAATTATTAACAAATGTGAGACAGAAAAACATTCATGCTTTATAATGCATAGCAAGAGTAATTCATGAATGGACGATATATCCTATGTTTTGTATGAGCTTATTAACACATGCAGCTGCATAGAGCTGTACACATGCCACAGTAAGAAAAAGGATAAGTTCATCTTTACAACAAAAATAATAAAAAAAGAAAAATGCACATTTTATTTGCAGGTAAAAAATACGTATTTTTTATTTTTTTTGTAATGGACCTGTAAAGCATTGCACCGATTATCAGCAGATTGTGGGTGTAATCCAACAGTCCTGTAGACTGTCTGTGTATCTGTTTGTCTGTACCTCCGATATGCCCAGGCAGTTACGCTGTGACAGGAAGACTTAAAGCAGAGTTCCACTCAAAAGTGGAACTTCCACTTATATATCCCCCCCCCTTCGGTGCCACATTTAGCACCTTTCAGGGGGGAGGGGGGAACAGGTACCTGTTTTAAACAGGTAACCGTTCCCCACTTCTGGAGACGGCGCACAAAGTTCACAGAAGTTCGCCCCCCCTCCTTCGTCGCCGAGCAAATTTAGAAAGTGCAGCGAGCTTTGCGCATGCACAAAAGGGGACTGGCTGTGAACCCGAAAGACTTCACTGCCGGATTCCCTTACTAGGAATGGCGGCGGCTGCACCTAACAGCCGTTCTGAAGATCAGCGGGGGTGCCGACATCGCGGGAACCCTGGATAGGGAAGTGTCCATATATTAAAAGTCAGCAGCTGCAGTATTTGTAGCTGCTGACTTTTAATTTTTCATGGGGGGGGGGCTGGACCCACTCTTTAATGAACTACCACAGGGCTCAACAGCGCCATGGTAGTTCATTGAGAACTACAAGCCAACAGCCGCAAAGGCTGCCGGACCTTGTCGTTTTTGGATTCACAGAACACTGAATGGGTGATATGGCATTTTTTACAGATTGTGACAGCTAGCGGGAGGGAGAAGATCCCCCGCTAGCTGTCAGACCGGATTTTTGGGGGAAGGGGGCGTGGGGGCCTGTGCATCTGTAACATGTTACACCCTGAATATGGGTATAACATGTAACATATTACCAAAGGTGATCTTATCCTTTAAAACCCCTTGTCGTGTTCGGCGGGCAATAGAATTGGCTGAACATAATCCATGCAAGTGAAAGGGACCACACCACAATTGTGTGCAATGCATGCAGTTGCTATGCTGTGGTGCAGGCTTTTAGGGGCTAAAACAGATGGTGAAGAGGTGACTTAACGCCTCACCACTAACTGTGAAACACCCTTTGAAAATCAATCCACTGTGGCCTGGAAGGTTGTAATGGTGCAAAACGAACACCTTTGGCTTTGAGTAACTAAAAGGCAGGCTTCATCCCCCACTGGCTTGTATAGAGTTTTTGGACAATTTTTAGGCATTTTGCCAAGGCACCCCTGAAGAAACCTGAAGGCACCCTGGTTGAAAAAGGCTGGGCTAAGCTAACACATGTGTAAACAAGCCCTTTTAGTACATGTGACTCAAAATAGATTAGTAGAAAGCAACTCCAAGCAGATACAAAAAATCCAAATTCAGTTTTGTAAAAATTATTACATTTATTTTTACATGAGATAACTGTAAGTACCCAATTCTCCATTGACAATAGCCTCCTGTAGTTTTTTGCTCAGCAGTACTCAGACTTGGAGAAAGAAGGTCAGCACCTTGAGCCAATCAAGGTTGTATTGCTTTACTTGAGGCTGGGTTTACACATATGACAGGAGGGTGTGGCTGGCTCTCAATTGAGCCGGTTCACACTGTGGTCCGCCGGTTCACACTAATGTGGTCCGCATTAGAAAGGATCCTGTGCATCTTTGGTTCCGATTCAGGTGCGAATTCAGGCAAAAATTCGGACCTGATTCGCACTTGAATCCGTGAACAGGGACACACCGGACCCCCTGCTGTGAACCACGGCGGCAGCATATGTGAACCTAGCCTGAAAGTTTTACTAAACTCACAACAGTAAAATCAGTCTGTATATGCAGTAAAACATGCTTGTTATATTCACTGTAGAATTGAAGGGGTTAATCCTCTGTATTGTGTAAAAAGGATGTTTGATCCTGTCTCCTCTGATTCTCCCCTTCTTCCCCAGTCCCCAATCCATCTGCTGATAGAACAGAGGCTAGGGGACAAGCTGCACATGCTCAGTTTTGTGTGTATTGCTAGAGAGTTCTTTTTTTCTTGAGAGGGTGCATGTGATCAGCACAGGGCCAATCAGCACTGTCCAGAAAGAGGGTCGGGGGTCCTGCAGCCTTATAGGACAATAAGGGGAGGAGGAAAACTCCTCCTACAAGCTATAACCAGACACTGATAGAAGTCACAAGACTGCTGATAAAGGGTAAAAAAGGTATTTAGCAGTTTATTTTTACTAAAATAATTGCATTTCCATGTTCTGTGTACTGTGGGAGAACAGAAATAGTGAATGCAGTTACAATTCTACTTCCTCCTCTCCTCTTCCTTTCTCTGTTGGGGTCTCCCAAGGTTCTGTTTTTGGACCTCTCCTATTATCAATCTACACCTCCTCCCTGGGTCAGCTGATTGCCTCCCATGACTTCCAATACTATCTCTACGCTGAAGAACACCCAAATCTATTTCTATACCCCTCAGCTCACTCCCTCTGTCTTCTCACGTATCACTAATTTACTAACATCCACTAACATCCACTGCTGCAGTGACTGGTCTCCTGCTTGTCATCCTCCAGGGGGAGTCCACACTTCACAGACCTGACCAGTGGCTCCCATTCACCTGTACCAGCATCCAGTAGACCACGAGGCACTCCTTCCTTGTCCACTCTATCAGGGGCCCTGGGCTTGAGGTGTAAGAGAGGCCATCCTTGTCTCCTCAGGGTCCACTGCCACATACGTGCCAGAGAGTCGTTGTTGTATATTTTACAAATATTTGTGGGCTGAAACAAATCAGTTTTATAAATAATTCTACATCTAAATGAAGAAATGTCATTAGCACACCAAGGATTCCTCTGAAGGGTCCAAAGCTTTATTCATATGGTCATGTGGTACACATGCGGCAACATTTCGGAGCCACGAAGGGACCCTTCATCACTTGGCTGATGAAGGGGCCTTGCGTGGCTCCCAAACATTGCTGTATGTGTACCGTGTGACCATGTGAATAAAGCTTTGGACCCTTCTGAGTAAACCTTGGTGTGCTGATGACATTTCTTCATTCAGATTATCTGTGGTTTCCAGCAGGTGGTTATTACAGCACCCAGCATTATTACATCCATTTCCATGAATGTGTGCGTGGGGAATATTGCGTTTGGCCCTTTTACATCGGTGCCCCACCAGGGTCCCATCACAGTCCCCCTCACATCAAAGTACCCTTCAGAGCAGCATCAAGGCCCCTGGCTAGGGTTGCCATCTCAACCCTTTAAACACAAACACATATGGATTACACATATTCTGAGGCTAATTTAATGCAGATAGGGCATTAAGTGAGTTTAATTACCACCGTAATTAGCCACAGAACCTGTGTAATTATTATGTGTGTGGTTTTAAAGGAATGAGATGGCAACCCTACTCCCGGCAGAGTCCCTATCAGTGTTTTCCCTTACATTGGGGTCCTCATCAGAGACTCCTCCTTACGTCAGTGTTCCCCTACCACTGTAAGGCCTTGTTCACAAGGGGTGTATATATGTATGCCCCACGTCAGGGCTGTGTGTACCCTCACAGGGATGCAGCAGTGTTTCATGCTTCCCCGTGCAGGCACAGGCATGTACAATCTTCTTTAGATTTACAAAAATGATGTAAAGGAGGACACACCTAAACAATCCGTTCAATGTCAAAGCTTAAGGCTCAGTTCACATTACCGTGACTTGGGATCCGACTTGTCAGACCTCAAGTCGCCCCAAGTTGCTTGACATCAGAAATTCCATTATAGTTAATGAGAGCCATCTTAATGTACACTACTGAAGTCGCTCTGACTTCAGAAAAGGTTCCTGTGCTACTTCAAGGCGACTTCTAGGTGACTTGTACCCATAGATTTCAATGGAAGTCGCCTCCAAGTTGGATCTCCCATCTATATTGAAGTGACTTTACAGTAAAAGAAAATAGTTTACCCAGGCAAACCCCTCCCTCTCTGAGAGCTGATTATTCTGTGATTGGCCACAGCCAAAGTCGCCTGTCCTGGAGGCAACTTTAAGTTGCATTGTAAGTTGCTCAAAGTCGCGCTGAAGTCGCCTCCATGTCGCCTTGCAAAGTCGCGCTGTAAGTCGTTTTGCCCTTGTGTGAACCGAGCCCAACTGAACAAGCTGAAGTTAGAAGCTGATTGGTTAGTATACACAGCTGCACCTGATTCTTTGTGCACCAGTTTTAGTAAATCTTCCCCAATGTGTATCAAATTGGCAGGCACTTCCACTGCACAGCTGATGGAAGATCTAAAGGAGATTGTGCAATCAGATTGTATAGTGTATGGATGTTCACCTGTAGCCCTGTGCTCCCGTCAGCCCTTGTTGTCACAATTTATTGTAGGTTTTGCATTACCCCCCATACCAGGAGAAACTGACAGTTAACATTTCCTTTTCTATCCAGACTTTATTTCCTATAACCAGCTCCATTCAATCAGTGAATGAGATCTTCCTATATATCTCTGTCCCTAATTGCTCCCAGTCTGGATTCCCAATTCTCTCTCCACGGTTCTACAAATATGTGCTAAGCTCTGAATTATTCTCTGAGCCTCCTTCTGTTCCATTTGTTCCCTGGAGATGTTTATGTAAAATCTCCGAGAGGTGGGGGTGGGAGAGTTTATGTATAGCATGAATGTGACAGTTGCTGTCATTCGCCCTCCCACTTGCATGCTTACATTGCATTTACAGGAGGTACGTTTTTTAGGATTACACCGAATAACATAATATGATAAACAGGTAATCAAGATAAGGGCCGTTGGCGCTGCTTACAAAGAGTACTTAAATAATGTGCGTGTTAACCAACCGTGGTAATATAAAAATTAATATATAATAATTAAATAAATGTGATGTCTATTTGGGACAGCGAAGGTAAATGTATAAATCCCTAGACAATGTGATTAAATCCTACGTCCAAGATAAAAATATGACAGTGAAAATGCTCTGTCCACATCAAATGTGCATATTACCACTATGTGGCTAATTATTATTAACCTAGTGATTTTGATGTATCAGAAAGAACTATGTAGCAAAATATCCTGCTTATTTGCAAGTGAATCAGGTAAGGAAAATAAATTAAATGTATAGCAATGGTAAATGTTCAGTCCATTTGTAAAAAATATATATATGGCAAAAAAATCTCTCAGTATCAAGTGTCCATATTCCCATAAAAGTGACTTGTGCCGGTGTCCAAGTGATACGACTTTATATCAACTTCTGTGCAACAAATGAAGTGACTTCTCGTGCCCCCCCTTAGGTATATGCACTCACCAGAAGCCCCTACCCCTGCGGGGGTAAAAAGCATGTAGCAAAATGGGTCTCCAATCCTGGTGTCCCAGGAACCGATATGCTCTCCTGCTCCGGAACGAGGTGTGTGCAATGCGGTATCCACATAAAATCAAAAACGGGCATCCATAACGTAAATCTGATAAAAATCAAATTTATTTAACACGGATAAAAAGACTTTCCAAAAGCAGGTGCTTCAATTACCCCGATTTCATAAACAGCTTACAGACAAGTTCCTGGGTCTGGTCAGTGTGTGTTCCACAGACCACAATCGGAAAAACGGAAGTTTCCGGAAATGACGTTGCCGTGTACCAAGTCCCGGCTTACACGTTTCATCACTAGACGTCGTCTGAGGCGTAGCCATCTTGGTACACCTCACCTCATTATATAGCAGGTGGAGGTAACGCCGCAACTGTTTCCAATAGAGCCAAATCTCACAACCGGCAAATGCCTGAAAGTGGCAGACGGCCATACAAAATACAAGGGAGGAACAATGTCCATATATGGCAGGGCGGCCTTATATACGGCAGGGCGGACTAGGATCTGAATACGCCTACTGTGAATGCAGTAGCTGTACTGCTCTTTGTGAAGGGTCCCACCACTTTCTGGGACCATTGACGTGTCCCAGAAGGTTGTAGCCTGGAGGAGGGGATGGAGATCTTCCGGTGGATCGCCGTGGAGATCCAACTGGAAGTGGGGACAGGTACCTGTCAAAACCAGGTACCCCCCCAAAAAAAATTGCCAGCAATAGAAGAGGAGGGGGAGGAGGGCATAAAGTGGAACTTCTCCTTTAGGGTGAACTTCTTCTTTAGCTGACACTCATGTTTGTATACCTTATGGATGACTCACTGTCTAGCACAGGGAGGGGAAGAAGTTGTCTCCTGAAAATGAGACCTATTGATTCCACATAGGTACAAGCATTTATCTAAATCTGCTATTCAGGTGACAGTGAAATTTGTTACAAAGCGTCACAAAAACACACCAGAAACGGTAAATAAAAATCTACATGGATTATTTTTATATCCCAGTTCAA
This sequence comes from Lithobates clamitans, assembly GCA_037952925.1. Classification (NCBI taxonomy): domain Eukaryota; kingdom Metazoa; phylum Chordata; class Amphibia; order Anura; family Ranidae; genus Lithobates; species Lithobates clamitans. Next base: position 4,700,224 of record JBBGZY010000228.1, on the reverse strand, counting down.
TAGGTGTGTGCAGCTTATTGCATTATGATGTGCACCCTAAAGCTCAAACACACATGCCTTTCTCTGCAACCTCAACTACACTGGATAGTGAATGAATGGGAAGTGCTCTGTGGTGAATGGCTTCCTCTTCATTCACAAACTGAAGCATAGTGAACACTATAGTGTTCACTTAGAGAAGGAAGGGGTTGGTAAATAACATATATACTAGCCCTTTCCCCCACTCTCCATTCTGAGACATCCCCTTCAGCAGCCAGAAGGAGAGGATAGGAGGGAAGCCAGCAGCACTGCAGGGGAGGTGCAACACGGGGAGAAGGCCAGGCAATAGGGGGAATCGGCACTGCACGCAGTGATTAAGGTGTGCCCAGGCCTATGCCCAGTTGTGATTTTTAGTATGTTTTTGCCCAGAAGATGAAAATCCATATAGAACAGAAGCATGTGACCTTAGCTTTTTCAATATTTAGATTGCTGATGGTGCCCAGAGAAATGTATTCTGATATTTAGTATCTTCCCTTTTGTGTAAAAAGGAAGTCCCAGTCACAATATCATTTATAACATCGTAGTACCAAGAGAAGAGGATTTAGAAAATGGATGTAACTAGGGACAGGCCAAGGCTAGGTCCACATTTGTCCGTTCCATGAACATGCACAAAATTGTACGCGTTCCCACAACATTAAAAAAATGTGCATCCCTTTTGTAGGGGTGCACCTTCCTAACAATGTACCGTGAGTTTTGGTGTGGGACAATTAAAAAAAAAAAAACGATTATGCACTTCTTTTCATGATTTATTGCACATGGAGCAGCCCATTGAAACAAATGGACTGCCCTTAAAGTGGTTGTAAACCCTTACAGACCACCTTAACCTACAGGTAAGCCTAGATTAAGGCTTACCTGTAGGTGCAAGAAATATCTCCTTAACTTACACGGTCAAGGAGATATTTTCCTAAAAACGAGCACCGATGTCTATGGCGCATGTGCGCCATAGACAACGACGTAGGCGCACTGAGCGTGCCGTTAGTGAAGGCGACCATGCCGTCACTGACGGCTCCCGCGCCGGAGTGACGTCATCACTGCTCCGGCCAGTCACAGCGCCGGAGCAGCAATACCCGGAAGTCACTCCAGGAGACAAGACGGCGACGAAGGAGGTGAACGAGGGTCGCCTCGGGGGGCTTCAATCTTAGGTAAGTAATTCATAATGAGCTAGTATGCAATGCATACTAGCTCATTATGCCTTTGTCCTGCAGGTTGTTTTTTTTTTTTTTTTAGAGAGGGTTTACTTCCTCTTTAACGCAACATGCGCACAGCATCGCACCAGCATAGGTGAGAATGGAAACTACGGTAATTCCTGCTCTGTTCTTTGCATGTCTCTTTATTTTTCTTTATTTAGACTTCTATGATAGTGAGAATTCCAGAAAGTTCTTTATTGGCATGGAGACATTGGGGTTCATTTACTAAGAGTTCACTTTGCGACCTGCATGTTTTCTTGACTAGAGAATGAGCTTCAGTACGTTCACCTTGAATCAACCACATTCAGATACATTTTATTTGTCTTTAAGTATGGAACACATCCTCATCTAACAAAGTTTTTAAAAGCATAAATCTGAAAAAATAAAGCCATGGAGATATGAAAAGAAGTACAAGGTTAAATCAGGAAACCAGATTCATCAAATATATTGATGCATCATGAATACACTCATAATTGTGTGTACTCTTCTGCCTTGCCATATGTATATTCCTCACTCTATTTACAGTCAAACCAGGTAGCCTATATTTTGTAAAATAAATTAACAATTCTTATTCTGTTAATTTCCAGATCCTTTAAGTAAAATTCCCGTATACCAGTGCAAATATATATGTACATATATATATATATATATTTATATATATATATATAAACATTGAAACTAGCATTTCATTTTTTGCAACATTAGTTTCTTGGCCTATGTCACAAAGTTCTTAGGGCTCATTAACACTTTAGGTGGATCACTTTCTAGAGGAGTGTTTGGCAGGTGGTGAGAAGGTGTTATGTCAACCACATGAAGACCACACCGCAACCATACATTACATGGGGTTGTAATGCCCACAAGCAAAATGAAAACGGCCAGCAAAGGTTATCAAAGTACCTTTCGGAGATAAAACCGGACATCGGGGGACACATTTTACGAAAAACGTAAGTGTTACAATACTATATTAACAGCTGCTTAAAGGTTTAAAAAAAAATTGTGATTGTAGTTGGAACTCCGCTTTGAGCTTAGGGAAAAGGCCAGAAATAAACTATGCAATCAATCTGAGCTTCCTACAGCCCAGCCAAAAACTAAATTTGCATAGTAGCCCCAGTTTAGGACCCAGGGGCTACAAGTGTAAACCTTTATTTTAACCTCCTGGGTGATGAAAAGTAAGAAGAATAGGGAGGGAGAAGCAGCCAGCTCGGAAGAGGAGGCGGCGGTGGCTGGTGATGGGGGTTCCATCGGAGGGGTGGTTTGGTGGCTGTTTGGTCTGTATGGTCCCTGTAAAGGATCCCCATCGCACTCCACTTGATTGCTTCCATCACTACACTGCTTCCTCCAATCTGGACCTTCAGATATTAGATATTACAGCCGATATATTGTAAGAACCAGGCGAGACTAGCTCAGTTACACAGCTTGAACATGGAACTGTTTATTGAAAACACCAGTACACAGAGGTAACACTCGGGACTACCCCCCTCACCTTTGCATTCAGGGTGGGTAAACTTTACCTCCACCAGTAGCATGACACACAGGTATTCAAGTATCCAGAAGTAGACTGTCTTTGGGAGGGGCTGCTGGAGGAATCCCCCCCCCTCACAGCTTATCCACATAGACGTGCATCCCATAATACTTTGCTTACAAGGCAGACACAAACAATAGAACAATGGAATATGGAATACAGCCACACCCCAAACGACCCAGCAAACAGTCCACAACAGTATGAGACTATATATATATATATATATATATAAAACATTCCAGTGTGGTTGTACAGTGAGTCTGACTAGTACAGATCAGACTGGAGTTCTCAGTCACCCTAGGCCCCTAATGGACACAGAGTGATTTACACATAGGAGGGGCCGGGGGAGCTGGACACAGAGTTTCCAGAGCTCTCCAAGGTAAGCTGGGTTCCACAAGCCCCCCCACCCAAAGTGACTCCTGTCTCACATCTCCCCTTTTGGCAAGGGACTAACATAGGAGGAAACCCCAGACGGGTTGACTGCGAAGTTAGTCGGTAGTTCCAGTCCCCCAATGCCGGTATTCACACAGTACCCCAAATAAATTGTCCCAAACATAGCATTACTCACCCAGCCAACCTCCACCTCTCTCAGAGAATATACCCGCTGGTTGGCGCGTGGACTGGCCCTTCTCCCTGGAGTCCTTTCAGCCACTGGAGAGAAGACAGGGTGACTGGGCTCACTCCGTCATGCTGTTGGGGGTTTGGGCTGACTGCCCAGCTAGGGTGACCACATTTCCAAACTGCCATTCAGGGACACCCCCCCCGCCGCGCCGCCCAAAAAGGATGGTTCTTGATACTTTTTTTTTGCCAATTTTTGGGAAAAGAATGGAGGGGGACAGCAGCAGAACGGAGGGGGGCACGGTGGAAGAACAGAGGGGGACACGGAGGAAGAACAGAGGGGGACATGGAGGAAGAAGGGAGGGGGACACGGAGGAAGAAGGGAGGGGGACACGGAGGAAGAAGGGAGAAGGGAGGGGGACACGGAGGAAGAACAGAGGGGGACACGGAGGGAAAACGGAGGGGGACACAGAAGAAGAATGGAGGGGGACACAGAGGAAGAACGGAGGGGGACACAGAGGAAGAACGGAGGGGGACAGCAGGACGGAGGGGGACACGGAGGAAGAATGGAGGGGGACAGCAGCAGAACAGAGGGGGACAGCAGCAGAACGGAGGGGGACACGGAGGAAGAACAGAGGGGGACACGGAGGAAGAACAGAGGGGGACACGGAGGAAGAACGGAGGGGGACAGCAGCAGAACGGAGGGGGACACAGAGGAAGAACGAAGGGGGACAGCAGCAGAATGGAGGGGGACATGGAGGAAAGATGGAGGGGGAGAGCAGCAGAACTGAGGGGGAGTGGGGGGGACAGCAGCAGAACTGAGAGGGAGTGTGGGAGACAGAAGCAGATCTGAGGGGGGTGGGGGACAGCAGCAGAACTGAGATGGAGTGTGGCTGTGTGGGGGACAGCAGCAGAACTGAGGGGGGTGGGGGTCTGGGGACAGCAGCAGATTTGAGAGGGAGTGTGCATTGCTCACTGCTGTAACTAGGTAGTGTGGAAGTTACACTAACCTGAAGTACTCTGGCGGGTGGACCTCGTGGGCAGGAGGGAGCCAGAGGGAGGACTCGGACGAGGCGGCTCAGTCAGGGGGATGACTCACTCTCAGGACGGGCAGCTCGGAGTCGGCCCGGGTTGTGCTTGCTGGCTGGCAAAGTGCGGCTGCTGGAGTAGCTGTAGTCGGCTCCGGGTCTGGGACTGGTCACTGGCAGGCACCACCACTGATTGGGGCTGGGCACAGGGCAGGCTACTAAGTGTGGACTCACTGGCAGGCTGGTGGCTGTTCTCTCTCTTAGAGGCGCGCTGCTCAGCCGTAGCGTGTAGAGTGAGTCTAGACTAGAGTGCGCCGTGCCGTGCGGGTGCCCACTGCACTGACTCCCACGTGACTGACGGTGCCAGCTGACGTCACTGGTTGCTAGACGCGGGGCGGGCGGCCCTAGCCTAGCAACCAGTTAAGCACTTAAGCTGCGCATCTGTGTGTGTTACTTGTGTATACTGTGATAAGGGTGGCAGACTCGGAGACGGAGTCGGACTGGTGCCAGTCGGCGGTGTGTTTTTTTTTTCATTCCGGGACACTGTATTGTCCCGGAACGAAGGTACCCGGGACACGGGACAAAAATCTCAAATAAGGGACAATCCCAGGCAATCCAGGACACGTGGCCACCCTATGCCCAGCATCCCTAGGGTATACAAGTGGAGACTAAAGTCCCATCCACTTTTGGAGGATGAAAATCCCCCAGTGTTTGCAAAGCATGGCTGACATCCTCCTGTCTCAAAGCCGCACCTGGGGTTGTGTCAGTGGAGACCGAAGTCCCATCCACTTTCACATTAACTCCCTCTTCTGCTAGTTGAGGGCAGAGGCCAGCAGCACTCTGCAATGTTGCCAGCCCTTCTGCTGGGTTGCTGGCATCAATCTGGGGTGCCATCTGCTGCTTGGAAGGGAAGCTGGCTACTTCATCTCCCTTACCCTCATCTGGCTGCTGGGACGACATGTCTCTGGTACTGTCTCCCAGGTGCATGGATCCTTGCTGGGGAGGAAAGACCGCCACCTTCTCACCATAGGCCCCTGGAACTGTCGCAGGTGTGGGGCAGAGGTCTTGGACCCTCTGTCCGGTGGCCAGCACTTCAGCTGGAGGAGTCTCTTGTAACTCCACAGATGCTGCTGATAGTGCTGGGCAGAGCTCAGTGAAATTTGTCCCTGATACCAGCTCTTCTGCTGGAGGCTCACCAGGTTGTTTTTCCTCAGCAGAACAGTCTATCAAATCCCCAGTCTTTATAACTGGTGTCTGGGGATAGAGGTTTACCATCTCCTGCCCGTAGAATGAAGAAGAGGTTACTGGTGCTGGGCAGAGCTCAGTGATGTCTGGCCCTGATGCCAGCTCTTCTGCTGGAGGCTCACCAGGTTTTTCTTCCTCAGCAGAAAAGTCTATCAAATCCCCAGTCTCTGCAACTGGTGTCTGGGGATAGAGGTTCACCATCTCCTGTCCGTGGAATCCAGAAGATGCTATCGGTGCAGGGCAGAGGTTAGCAGAGCTCTGCCCTGTTGTCAGAACTTCCACTTTGGGGATGGCAATCTCCAGGTTTTCCACTGCCGATTCTCTGGCATGCTGCTGGACAGGCACATTCCTCCATCCAACCTCATCTTGTGCAGAAACAGGTTCATCCAGATGAGTTAAAACTTGCTGCATCCTCCACAAGAGCTCTGCTTCCATAGCTGGAGGTGGAGGTGAGCAAAGCACACTGTTACTCTGCCCCATTGCCGACTCTTCAGCCGTGATTTCAGAGCTGTCGACTGGTACTTCTGGATAGTCCCAGGAAAAGGGAGCCTCACCCTGCTGCTGAACAGAGTCTAGCAGCTGTATGTAGGCGATCTCCAGCTCCCATTCCTGTACAGCCAGAAACTCCAAATTTGTATGTGCCCAGAGCACTTCTGCGTCTTCGCTCTCTGTAATCCACTATTTCCTCCAAACGCCACTCCAGGTCACTCCCAAAGTCAAGGTCCTTGGACAGCCTCCAGTACAACAGTCCCAGGCCACCATAGTTAAAGCCTTCCGTGGGGCTGTCATCCGCTGTCCATGGGCACACCTGGGCTACATACCACTGGAGGGCTCTGTAGCTCTCATCCAACCGCATCTCTGCCCGGATCAGCTGTCCAATCCTGGTTCGGTTGTTCCCCCAATAACAGCATTCGCACTTCATACTGCAACCAGTACCTTACATGGACGGAGGGGAGACTTTTTTCCTGGTGGTGCTAATCGAGAGCTAGCGCTTTCTTCCAGAGTTGTAGGCGGACAAAATCATACCATCCCAGCAGGACCTGCACTGATACTGGTTCCCTGTGCTGTATCCGCATCTCTCCCAACCTCCTTTGGGATTCCTCTTCTATGGCGGCTGGTATCTGTACCTCTGCTCTCCTGCTATCCAGACCTTGGATCCTGGTGGTGGTTTGGACGTGTTCACAGCCAGGAAGATCCCACTGCTGCCAACCTATGTAACGAATCCCTGTCGCACTCCGCTTGAGTGCTTCTGTCAGTACACTGCTTCCTCCAATCTGGATGGAGGGAGACTTTTTCCCTGGTGGTGCTGCTCGAGAGCTAGCGCTTTCTTCCAGAGTTGTAGGCGGATAGAATCATACCATTCCAGCAGGACCTGCACTGATACTGGTCCCCTGACTTGTATATCTGTTTGTACGTGTCTGTTGTTTTTCACCCTAGATTGAGTTACGGCTAATGGCTGGGTGAGCTAAGAGGTCTTGGATAGTGCTGGTTCTGGACAAAGGAAGCATTTACAGTTGGCATAGTCCTGTTGAGGATGGGGGTCTGTCACAGTCCCTACATTAGAGCCTGCTGCAACCCTCTTAGGGACTGGGCCTGGATGATGATGATAAGGTTTCTGACCATGCTTTGATGCAGGATATACTAGAGTAGGCAAGTGAGGGACAGGCATAACAGAAGAGAGGCAGGAGGTCAGCTAGAGGCAGCTCAAAGAGAAGTGGAGGAAGCAGTCACCCTATAACACTGGATGGCAGAGCTGTTGGGTCCAGGCCACTGCTGTCTCCTGGGGCCATTTTCAACACATGCAACCCTCACCACGGTCATTTGCAGTCAGCACGGTCTCATGTGTTAAGAATATTAGTCATTTGGGTACCACATGTATGAATGCTCACAATGCAGCTTGGTGAGAGCAGCACCTGAAGAATATTGGTAGGCAGCAAAAGGGCCACACTTTTCCTTCTCCTTCTGGCTTTTCTCTTTCCACCTCTCAACCCACTATACAAGAATCCCTATCAGCAGCCTCAAGTGATAGGGATGAAAGTTATCAAGGGTAGTTAGATGTTTTCTATGCAGCAATATTCCAGCAGGGAAGGGGAGCAGAATTGGGTCATGCAGAGTAGGAGCAAGCATAGGATGCAACCAAGTGTGATACAAGTAGTGTTAAGGAAAAAAAGTGCCACATTTATCCCCCTCTCCCACCACTATACAAGATTCCCTATCAGGAGTCTCAGGTGGTAGGGATGAAAATATTCAAGGGGTGACAGAGGTTTACCCTTCTAGTGGGGCCACGCAAAGTGAGAGCTTAATGAGTCTCTTTGCTGGGGCCGGGAAAGATGGAGGATGGGGCACACCACTGGAGCTGGTTGCATCCTGACACCTGGTGATGGTTGCAGATGAGTCACCACCTCAATTCCCATTTCCGGTGAGTTATCCTTGGAACCACAGTACCCCACAAGCGTTCAAGAGGCCGTCCAACAGCGGCTGGTGCACCTAGGGGTCAGAACCTACACTGGGGTAGAGATTCTGGGGGGGGGGCTTATCTACACCCCTGACTTTAAAAAACACCTAGTTACAAATATACTGCAAAAATTCTTTGTCCTATGTCACTACCAGTCTAGTTTTTTTATCAATATGTGAAGTACTTTACCCCAAGGAAGACCCTGGCCATAAGTATCCACATCTCCCTCATATTTGTCAGAATGAAGGAGCAAACGCGGGGGGGGGGATATTCTGATTTCTAAGATTCGGCTCCTATTGATTTCAATGGGAGTCAGATTAGGGATCCCAATTTCAGTCATGGTCACCAAACCTGCGACATAACTTTTTTGGGGTCTCAGCTCAACCCTACTCAGTTGTAAGCAATAGTACTGTTTAAATCAGAGAACACACTGACCACAAATGTTGCAATTGTTTTGAGGGGTTTAGAGTGCCCCTGACCCTTCCATCCGCCAGTGACAGAGAGCCAACAACACCGGCTATTACTGTAGAGGACCATCAAATTGCACTCACCCCATCCACTATTGAGGGTGAGACCACTGCACTGGTTCCATCCACCAGTGACAGAGAGCCAACAGCACCGGCTATGTCCATGGAGGACCAACAAAATGCACTCTCCCCATTCACTATTAAAGGGTGAGACCTCTGCACTGGTTCCATCCACCAGTGACAGCAAGTCAACAACACCAGCTATGTCCATGCAGGACCAACAAAGTGCATTCATCCCATCCACCATTTAGGGGGAGAACACTACACTGGTTCCATCCACCAGTGACAGCGAGCCAACAACACCGGCTATGACTGTGGAGGACCATCAAACTGCACTCACCCAATCCAATCTTGAGGGTAAGGCCACTGCACTGGTTCCATCCACCAGTGACAATAAGGCAACACCATCTTTGACTGTAGAGGACCAACAAAGTGCAGTCACTCCATCCACCATTGAGGGTGAGACCACTGCACTTGTTCCGTCCACCAGTGACGACGAGGCAACAGCACCTTTTATGACCGTGGAAGACATGCAATGCCCAGTCATCCCATCCAGGACAATGAGAAAACTCCACTGGCTACTACTACCAGTGAGAGTATAATAACAAAACTGGACACAGCAATGGAGGACCAGCAAAATCTGGTCATGTCAAACACCACAGAGGGTGAGAAAACACTGGTTCCATCCACCAGTGAGATTAAAGTCACCAAATCGGAAGCAGTTAAGGAGGACCAACAAAATCCGACCACTCCTTCAAACACTGAAGTCAAGAATTTTTTTTTGGCTCCATCCACCAGCCGCCTAAAGAGCAAAAAACCTCCAAACTCCAAAAAGAGTAAACCATCACCTCTGCTGTCTTCACATCTTGGAGCCAAAATGCATGGGCTGAATCCACAGAGCAAAATCGACAGTGGAAAGTTGAATGACAGATCTCCAGTAAGCAAGGATGTTGAAAGTAAAAAGTCTTTCCCAACTCAGTCCATCCCCACCACCAAGATATCTGAACTGGTCCCACCTAGCAATATCAAGAAGGTCAAGTCATGCAAGCTACATTTGAATAGCTTAACCTTCTACAAGGTAGTTAGAGAGGGGAGCTTTGGAAAAGTGGTGTCGGCCACCCATCCCACTACTGGCCAAAAGCTGGCGGTGAAGTTTGTCAGAAAGACACAACTCCTGGCAAATGATCCCAGCATTACCCTTATTGAGAGATAAATCCTGGAAGCAAGCGGAGAGAACCCATATATTGTCCATATGTATGGCTCATTCCAGACAAAGGTAAGTCTTTTCACTTGTCAATTTCTTCTATTCTTCCCTGTACTGAGCTCCAATACTGATCCAGACCCCCTACAATAATTATGCAAATGGTGACTTTTTTGGGAGTCAAAACGTACACAAGACTAAGCATCCCTTTGCCTCATGATATGACAATGTTCAGACCTCTCAAAAAGTCATTCAGGCACTAAATGCTGAACGAAAATCTCTAAGTGCTTCCTACAAGGCTGGAGCTTGGTGACATCAACCATACAGAGTAGAGGTTTTCCTTCAATATACCACATACTAAGAGGCCGCCATTACTGACTTTAGACATTGCTAGCTGCCTGGCTGTCTCTGGCCTCAAAAAGTTTAATCAGTGAGCTAAAGCAAGTCTACAATTAGCAAGACAGGAGAATTCAGGTATCCTGATCTACATGCATCTTTCAGGATGGGGTACCAAAGTATGGAAGTCATTGGATCACCCTAACAGGCAGACAAGTTATTCCAGTGATGGTCACCTATGGCACCTTTCTCTGTCAAGTTTTTCAGAGTACCCCCAGGAAGCACTTAGTAAAGATGTCACACTTCACTGTCTGCCAGTATGCATGTCTTCATATAATCCTCTACAGACTGAAATCTTCAATGTCTGACATGTAACCTTGTTTTCACTGACTCATCTGGTCTCTGATCTTAGCGAAGGGCAGCTTCGTGAACTGATGAAACCTTCAGCTTGACTACCTGTGGACAAGATAAGGTAAGTCCGATGTCAGGGTCACTTTGGAATCGGGGGTGGCTGACCACTAAGGATAGGCCCCTCCAGCTGATTCTGTCCATCCATATCCCTATGTACTATAGGGAGAAGTCACTTCATCTTTAGCTTTAACTGGTCTTTTATGAATTTCGATGCTAATCCATGTATTTCTTTCTCCATCAGAAACCTAACATCGGTAATGCTGTGCGACCTGCAATTCCTGCATGCCAAAGAGATTGTTTACAGAGCTCTGAAGCCGGAAAACATTCTTTCAGACAGTGCCAGCCATGCCAGAATTGCAGATTTTGGAGTGGCGGTAAAGGCGAGTCACCGAGTCTAAGAGAACTAATGGTATTGCGGGGACAGAAATCTACACGGCCCCAGAAGTAAGTATGCGCAAAGTGAAAGAATACCTCAAGGGCAGTGATCTCCAAACCGTGGCCCTTTGCTTGCCTTTATCTGACCCTTGAGGCACCATTCCTTTCACTTACTCAATCAGCAGGCCAATATTCTTCCACTCAGACCAATGATGGGGCAGTATTCCTCCCACTGACACTAATGATGGGGCATTATTCCTCCCACTAATAGGAATGATGGGGCATTATTCCTGAAACTCATACCAATAATGGGGCATTGTTCCTCCCACTGATACCAATGATGGGACACTATTCCTTCTGACACCAATGATGGAACACTATTCCTCCCACTGATGCCAATGAGGGGGGACTATTTCTCCCACTTATAGGAATGATAGGGCACAATTTTTTCCACTGACACCAATGATGTGGCACTATTCCTCCCACTGATACTAATGATGGGGTACTATTCCTCCCACTGATACTAATGATGGGGCACTATTCCTCCCACTGACACCAACATAATACCAAAGATGAGGGATTTCTACTGCCACAAGCCATAGTCAGGGCCTCCTAATGTCTGAAGGACAATAAACTAGCCCTTTGTTTAGTAAGTTTGGAGACCCTTTCCCCACCTCCAATAATAACAAGCTCCACCTCAGTTTGGTGCCGTTTAATCACAATTTTATGTTGTCATCTCTGTCCTCTGCCTCAATTGACAGTGTGCTCATCCTTCTCTCTCTTATGTTTCTACAGGTCTTGCAAAACCCGGATTATTTTACCATGGCTGACTATTTCTCCCTTGGAGTAATAGTATACGAGATGGCGGTTGCAAACACCACTTCTGCAAAGGCAAGGACACCTTCCAAAATTGTACAGAACCATCAGCCAGGATCCTGATTATCCGAAGAATATGGACCCTGACCTCCAGGACCTCTTAAAGAGAGTAAGTATACTTAGAGCCTCAGCTTCTCTGTCGCTCAGATATTGCTCCTTCAGTGTCTCATTATATTTCATTCTATTTTACAGCTTCTGTGGAAAGACCAAGATGAACGAAAACACCAGTCAGTGATATCAGGAACCACCCATTCCTCAAAACTGTCAACTGGGTGGAGTTAGAGGGAAGAAAGCTATGCACGCCATCAGAATCAGGACTGGTAAGTATCAAATAATGGGGTCCAACCCAATTCCAACACAAATATCTTGGACCCGGCTCATGTATGAGAAAGGTCATCCGAAGTACTCAGATATACCAATGATATCCTAAAGTTCCATGGACTTGCTTTCAAGACACTTGTCTGCAAAATCCTTGTGCTTATGGATTGACGAGAGTTCCATTAATGGGATCATTCATAAGGCAGCCGTGTACACAGCAATGCGAGTAATGGTGGGGATCATTAGCCTATGGCAAGATGGGTTGGAGTCTCACAAGGAAACCAAACGTAACTAGCTATATTTCGTGTAACTCCTGAGTATTGGAGTACAAAGACAGCTCACCGTTACACGTCTTGTGCTGATAGACTCATAGTCCTCAAGTGTCCCGTATAGCCACGATATCCCCACTTGAGTGGTATCCACACTCGAGACCTATGGACTCTTGTCTGTGAGACTGCATTCCAGTTGAAACATACGGTGTATAGCAGGGTTCAGATCTTCCAGATTGGTCGTATCCAGGGGCTGTGTAAAGAGTAGTATAGAGAGCCACACCCGGAGGCAGCAGGATGGATGGATCACATCAGTATCTGCGGCTGTGAGCGATCTTAGAGATTTGGATAGTTTAGAGGTGGTTGAAGGTATTTGGTGGAGATCCCAATGTCCCAACTGGATGCTTACGCGTTTCGCTTGATCTCAAGCTTCCTCAGAGCATGCGCAGTGAATCAAGGTCCGTGCTTAAGTAACCAAACAATTAGAATCAGTTAACAATCAGTACGTGCAACACCTGAACACCAATCAATACGTCATTCACCACTACTGCAGACCTACAAAGGTGTACAGGTGCGATCAAAACATATGGATAGTAAAAATTGTATGTTTAAGAATGCCTATAAAACCAATAGCTAGATATTCCAATGAAACCAATAAGGACGAACATTCACCGTGATTCAGACCTTGATTCACTGCGCATGCTCTGAGGAAGTTGTGGGAAAGCGACATACAAGTTGCTGGAAAGCGACATACTGCCTCCTCACCAGGGATGAGCTCAGACATGAGTCCTAACCTCCCTAAGCTATCCCATTGGGAAACTGTCTAAGTGGACAGCCAATAAAATTAGGAGGCATTCCCTGACCAGTAGCTGCACATATACACACTTCTTGCATACACAGGTTGGGGGGTAGGGAATGCCTCGACTGGTTTTGATTGGCTGTTCTGACAGCTTCCCAGCAGAAAATTGGATCATGCTTTGCTGCTTTTTTCTTTTGCCTTCCTCTGGACCAACTGTGGTTATAGGGTTGTGTATATGGGATTGTACGATTATTTTTTTTTTTCCTTTTTATTGGTTGAACTAGATGGACTTGTGTCTTTTTTTTTTCTTTTTTCAACCAGACTAACTATGTACCTATGTAAGAATAGCTCAATCGGGTTTGGCTGAGCTCATTCCACTTCTCATTGCCTGTGAAACGCCCCATATCGCCAGTCCTTGACGCAGATGTAAATTAGGCCTAAGAAGAAAAATTCCCTTTGCATTTGGAGATTTAATCTAATTTCCTATTGTGCCTCTGGGACAGGAAATTAAGGTATATATCTCCATGGGTTCACAGAAAGCCTGCCAAGGATTTGAAACTTTCCCTACTGTCTAAAACTAAAAAAAGTTTTGGCTATAGATACACTTTATACTCTATTACTAGGTGTTTACTGGAGCAAAGAGCTGTGTCTGTATGCGTACAGTGCAAACACAGAATTTAAAACCTCTGTCTGTTTTTTAGAATGTTTTATGGGGTAGTTAAATTTGTATACAGTATGTTTTTAATGTGCTGGAATTTTGTACTTTTCTACTGTCGTTTTACGCCCTGCGTGGCAAATAATTTTGTTACTTGATTTCTTTTTTTCTCTATGCATAAACAATAAAACAAAATTTGCAAAAAAAAAAAAAAATTAAACTTGTATACAACATATAAAGCCATAGTCAGCAATTGCTGCATTTTTTTCCAGCCCTGATTGGTGAGATCTTCATAAATTGGGGAATGATAGTTACCAAGTGTTGTAACATTATATGATTGCATGCTAAACACCAAGCTGTACAGTATATCCTTCGTGAGGCTCGCACTTTGCTATATAGCTGAATATCTGAATCTTCAGATGACTTACACTAATCAGCCACTCAGCACTGGTGAGATTTACTCCTGACAGACAGCAGCAGCTGATGGTTACACTGCTTAACCTTGGAAAGCCGACTCCCCTCCCTGGGCTGGGAATTCATCTATTTCTACTGCTGCAACAGATTCAGGAAGGGTTAATTAAAGCACTTTTAAAAGCATGGCAGAATGTGCAGGTGAAAGGGCGGGGATAAAAAATGTGCTGAGACAGAAATGGCAGGAAACAGCTGATACTCGACTCCCAGCTGACGTCAACCCGTGAGCGATTTGTTCCTCTGCGGGAATACAAGATCCGTATCACTGTTCTCCTCTAGCACGTTCGTGTAACAGTAATGTTTTAACAGAGATGGCTCACTGCTATCATGTAGCCCACCAATAAATGACAGAGGATATAATGTATGTTACTAATAATAGGAATCAGACCTCAGAGTTGTGTCACTTAGGACACACTCGTGTATAGTGTAACTGTTTCTCAGAAAAGAGACTCAATATATTTAAATGATATCTTCACAGTGTTATGCCTTGTTTCAGGCCCATGTCCGAAGTACTTGGCAGACTGAGGCTTAAAGTGGTTGTAAACCCTTTGTAACAATTCCCTACCCAAAAAAAACCCTGCAAGATAAAGGCATAATGAGCTAATATGCATAGCATGTGCGCGGGAGCAGCCGGGAACGGCACAGTACAACTGAAGCAACGGCACGTACGTGCCGTTGCTTCAGTTTGCTTTAGTGCGCATGTGCCGATGACGTTGGCACATGCAAATACAGTGATATCTCCTAAACCTGCATGGTTTAGGAGATATCCAATGTAGCTACAGGCAAGCCTAATTATAGGTTTGCCTGTAGTTTAAAGTGGTTGTAATGGGTTTACAACCACTTTCATTGAAAATGCAAACCAATACCAGATTTCACCAGCAGGTGTAATAAGAAAAGAATACGGGGCTTTTTATGGCTAAATGGAGGTTGTTTCTGAATATAGAGGTGACTTCCTGTTTTTTTTTTTGTTTTGTTTTTTAGGAATATTCCTTTAACCAAACCTGTACTTTTCCCATGCAGGTCAAGGCAACAGCTTTGCTTTAAATACCTGGCACTTCTTCTATGGGTGAGCATATGTCTCTTTCCCCTTCCTCTCACTTAAAGTGGGAGTAAACTCCCTTGGTTAATTTTTACCTATAGGTAAGCCTAAATTAAGGCTTACCTATAGGTACAGTATATATCTCCTAAACATGCACTGTTTAGGAGATATTTACTTGTGAAGTGGCTGGTGACATCACCGGTGCATGCACTCTGAAGAAATGGCATACCCGTGCTGTTCCTTCAGAGCCCTGTGCCGTGAACAGTGACATCATCGCGGCTCATCCAATCAAAGGACTGGAGCCCGCCAACCCAGTAGGAAGACCAGGCGAAGATGGAAGCTCAGTCAGCAGTGACAGCACGCCACTGGAGGGATTCTTTTAAGGTAAGTTTCACATAATGTGCTAGTATGTGATGCATACTAGCAAATTATAAAGGCCCATACACACGATAGGACTTTGTACAAACTTTCCTGTGGATTTTTGTACAAAGGGCGTCGGCCGTAAACTAATTAAGCATACACACTGCAGGACTTTTTCAGCCAACTTTCACCAAATCACGTGGTTTTTCAGCTCTTTACCGCCACCCTTTGGTCAACTTCTGTGTTGTTGTCTGATCTTTTGCATTGGTTCTGAGCATGCATGTTTGTACTTTGGACTAAAGTCCTATGGACTTGTGTACACACTATAGGATTTTGCACTATAGGACTTTTGTTGCTGGAAAGTTTGTCTGTTTGCACAGCCAACATTTGTCCGATGAAAAACGAAAAATTTTGTCCGATGGAGCGTACACACGGTAGGATGTTCCCTTAAAGCAACTAATTTGCATGTTTGTTGTCAAAAGTCCTATCGTGTGTATGGGCCTTAACATTGCCTTACAGTTTTTTGTTTTGTTTTTAAAAGGCTGCGGTTTACTACCGCTTTAACACTGTTGTTGCTTGGGGATTGTCTTCTCAGGTTTGAGCTCTGTCACATGGTGATAGGGAGAAAGTCTTCAACCTTGTGTAAGCTCTGAGTGTTATTAACCGGGCTATAGACAGCCAAATGGAGCAGTGGTTGGTAGCTTCTGTTCTTGGGGTAGGAAAAAAAGTCCCTTAAAGCCTTTTCAAGATATTGCAGTTCCCAGTGTATCCCCTGTTAACATTTGGTTCTTGTGTGGGAATGTGAAATATAGTGTCTGTACAGTCACCCTACGCTCAACTATAGACAGCTGTAAGCATACTCCCATGGCAACTGGCAAAATGTCTTAATGCACAGAATTAATTCTTCAAATACTTGAGCAGATATAACAGGACATAAAAAACAATGAACATTATGTATACATTCATAAAACGAAACAAACAAGGCAGCGCTACATATAAATTAACACAATATGCTTATTACAGATGTGCTCTATCATATAAAGTGCATGTGAAAAAAGTCTGTTGTAATTTCCAATTTTATGATTAATCCCAACTGTATATATAGTATATTATATATATATATATATATATATATATATATATATATATATATATATATATATATAAAAAGTCCAGCCAGATATAAAGTAGATCTCGTTTAACACATTTGCAGTGATGACCTGCCACCAACACCTCCACACGTGAGACGAAGGGGGGGATGGATAAACCCCCTTGTGATTAAACTCTTACCAGACAATGCTGGGAAATAAGCATTGACACCAATCACGGATATTCACTCGGAATGGATTTCACCTCATACTCATTTGCAGACCAGGGGATGGATCTCACTCCAAAGCTTTTCTTTCTCTTACAGAGCGAGTTCCCCATGTAGCTCTCTGTCAGATAGCTTCCTGAGTCCTAGTCCAGGGCCGTCTTTAAGGCAGGGCAAAAGGGGCATCTGTCCTGGGCCCTGTCGTTATTGTGGGGCCCAAAGCAGCTGCCCCATACTTGCCAACTATCCCAGTTTAATTTCCCTCGTTCCTTGAGGTTTTAGTCCCGTGCTGTGTCCTGATATCTCAGTGTGAAGTTCTGTTACTAATGCTGCCCAGCTCTGCCCTATTGTTGTGTATGGGTGACTCACCTGCAGACCCTGTGTTTACATGTAAATACCAGCATTGATATGTAAATAGCGGCTGCATTTATATGTAAATAGCAGCGGACTGGCAGCATTCATATGTAAATAGAGGCAATATCCATATGTATATCATGCCCCCCTGAGGTCATAGCCACCATCACCTATACGGAATGCTGCCCACTGGGGACATAAAGGGGCATGCTGGAAATTGATCACACCCACCCTCCCCCCCAGCACTGCCACTGATCCCAGGAGTCCTAGGATCCCTAGGCGTTTTCTGTAACCTCTAGCAACCAATCAGTGAGCACACTGACCTGTATTGATGTACAGTAATCTCTAGCAACCAATCAACAAGCATAAATGGTGTGCTGTAACCTCTAGCAACTAATCAGTGAGCGGTAATGATACACTGTAACCTCTGGCAACCAATCGCAATCGCTGCCTGATCCAGTAAACGGATTTTAAGTCTAGCTGCTATTTATTGTATGCCTCAAAACAGGTGGAGAGCGAAACTGCATGGAGGGGGGGCCCAAGAAAGTTTTTGCCCATGGTCCAATCAATATTAAAGACGGCCCTGTCCTAGTCCCTAGTCAAGACAATAAAACATTGTATTATCTAACTATCCTTCTATATCATATCTGTCAGAAGGGTAGAATTCTATGTTAAGAATTCATTATATGATGCTATGCAGAGCTACATTCCCATCACTGAAACCTATAGACACATAACCCTTGGCATCCCAAGCAATTCCTATCTGCTGCCCGAAGGCAACACCCCTCTGCTAGAACCTATTTTCCATGCTTATCCTAATGCCGCGTACACGCGATCGGACATTCCGACAACAAAATCCTGGGATTTATTTCCAACGGATGTTGGCTTAAGCTTGTCTTACATACAAACGGTCGCACAAATGTTGTCGGAAATTCCGATCGTCGAGAACGCGGTAACGTACAACACGTACGACAGCACTATAAAGAGGAAGTTCAATAGCCAGTGCGCCACCTTTTGGGCTCCTTCTTCTAGTCTCATGTTTATTTCGTGTTAGTAGAAGTTTGGTGAGAGACGATTCGCGATTTTTAGCCTCGTGCTTTTCAGTTCGTTACTGCTCTTCAGTTTGTGCTTGTGGGTTCGTATCTGGTTTTCAGTGCGTGTAGTCAGTTCGCATCTGGTTTTCAGTGCGTATTTTTATATTACGAATTTGATTTTCAGTGCGTTCTTGCCTGATCGTTTCTGAATTTCAGCTCGCTCTTCTCAGGCCTTTCTGATTTTCAGTGCATTCTGTTAGTTCGTTCTGACCAGCCGACCGTTTTGAAGCCACGTTGCGGGTACGTACTCATCGTAGAGTTTGTGCTGTGCGGGGGCTTGGTGTTGGGTTTCTTACTATGACCCAAGCTCAGTCCATGAACAGGGCGAGGAGGAGTTCATGGATGAAGAATTGGTTGCTCCAGCGTGACCAAATCTCGCACATGCCTTTGTTGCCGGAGATTTGTGAGAATAACCCTGATGATTTTAGGAATTATCTCCGGATGACAGACCCCGTTTTTCACAGTGTGTTGGCTTTGCTGTTCCCTTAATGAACGAAACAGGCCACCTGCATGCGGCAAGCCATCACTCCGGAGCAGAGGCTAGTCGCCACCTTGCGGTACTTGGTGATGGGGAGAAGTCTGCAGGACCTTAAGTTCTCTACAGGCATCTCCCCCCAGGCTCTGGGAATCATTATTCCAGAAACCTGTTCTGCCATCATTCAGGTCCTGCAGAAGGACTATATTAGGGTAAGTTTTATCCTTTAACATCACATTATATGTATTTAAAAAAATGTATTTTTTAAATAAATTTGTATTTTAACCACTTTCTTACTGGGCACTTAACCCCCCTTCTGTCCAGACCAATTTTCAGCTTTCAGCGCTGTCGCACTTTGAATGACAATTGCGCGGTCATACAACACTGTACCCAAATGAAATTTTTATCATTTTTTCTCACAAATAGAGCTTTCTTTTAGTGGTATTTGATCACCTCTGTGGTTTTTATTTTTTGTTAGAAAAATTTGAAAAGACCAAATTTTTTTAGAAAAAAATTATATTTTTTTAAATTTTGTTAAATTTTGTTATAAAATTTTTCAAACAGGTAATTTTTCTACTTTATTGATGTACGCTGATGAGGCTGCACTGATGTGTACCAATAGGCTGCACTGATGGGCTGCACTGATGGGCAACGATGGGCTGCACTGATGGGCACCAATAAGGCGGCACTGTTGGGCACTGATAGGTGGCACTGGTGTGCACTGAGAGATGACACTGAGAGGTGGCACTGAAGGGCATTGATAGGTGGCACTGGTGGGCACTGAGAAGTGGCAATAATAGGTGTCACTGATAGGTAGCACTGATAGCTGGCAGTGATGGGCACTGATAGGTGGCAGAGATGGGCACTGATGGGTGACAGTGATGGGCACTGATGGGTGGCAATAATGGGCACTGATCGGCACTGGTAGGTTACACTGATAGGCAGCACTGCTAGGTGGCACTGATGAGGCACTGATTGGCACCACTGGTGGGCATTGATAGGTGGGCACTGTGGGCACTAGCAGGGGGTACTGATTGGCACAGATGATTGGCACAGATGAAGGTACTGATTGGCATCCTCTTCGGGACCACTGTCCCTTGCACATAAGCCGGTGATCTGCTTTTTTTTTTCTCCTCACGCTGTCAGCATGAGGAGAAAAAAAGACGATTACCGAGCTTTTGTTTACACACGCGATCAGCTGTCATTGGCTAACAGCTGATCACGTGGTAAGGGGAACCGGCCCCTTACTCGGATCTGTGATCACCCGAGTCTCGGTGGCTCGGTGATCACAGTGCGCACCGTGTGTGACCTGCAGGGAGCGTGCAAAGGGGAGGCCATCATATGACAGCCTCCCGGAAATTCAGGTCTGCGCTGTAGCCGTCATTTGTCTATGGCCCGGACGTCAAGAGGTTAAACTGAAAAATATTTCCTTTGATTTACTGCTTGTGGTTTCTTTTAGCTGTCTCCAATGGGCTTTTTTTGGCCATTTTCTTCAATAGTGCAAACATAATTTCTTGGATACATGAGGTGACAATCTCTTCTTCAGCTAAATATTATGTTGTGGGTCTGCTACACACACAATTAATTTTTTGGAGTGACGAAAATGGCCTGATTGATGCAAATTATAAAGCACTGTGGGTGTTATTTTCTTAAGGAAAATCTACTTTGCACTACAAGTGTACTGCAAAAGTGCCCTTGAAAGTGCACTGAAACTGCATTGGAAGGGCACTTGTAGTGCAAAGTGGATTTGCCTTTAGGAAATAACCCCCACTGTCACTGTAAACACCAACTTAAGCAAAAAACTGCTATTTAGCATTGAAAGAAAAGCCACACATTGTTGAGTAGAACAATTTTTACTCTGTGCACATTCACATGTCTGTTTAGAAAAGGGTTTTTGAACAAACCAACATATGAACAATAAACTAAAACTATGTCCCTTTTTCATACACAGGAAATCCTCAGCCAGGAGGAGGCTGTAGAAAGTGGCAGCCATGAGGTGGCAGGGGAAAGTGGCAGCCAGGAGATGGCGGGGGTAAGTGGCAGCCAGCAGGGGGCAGGGGTAATTGGCAGCCAGGAGGTATCAGCGGTAAGTGGCAGCCAGGAGGTGGCTGAGCCCAGTAGCCTGACCGAATCCCAGGTCCCTCCCCTCTGCCTTCAACAAAACAGGCCCAGGAAGGGGAGGAGCGTGGAGAAGTCAGCACTTGGTTTAATTCGGCAGGCTTCTGCGGCCCTCAGAACCCCCCCAGTCTTCTTGAGGCCTATGCCTGCATGGCTGCCAACAAAATGCAGGAAATGGAGGCCTCTTTTGTGAGGAAGTGATATATATGGCCCTAAATAAGGGGTTGAGGGGCGTACTCACAAGCAAAACCCACCTGTGTGAGTTGGACCATCCTCCTCCTCCACCTCCTGCCACAACTCCAACACCAGAGCCACAGCCTGGAAGCAAGCGTGTAAGGAAGACAAGAGTGATGGCCTTGGTTCGGTCTGTTCTGGCAAAAGACGCATGTAGAGGCAGGTGACACATATATGTCACCTGCTGCTGTTCCTGATCGCTCAGAGTCCTGGATCAGATTGTGCTCCCTATTAAATGGACTCCTTAGGCTCCCAATTTTGCCTGTCAAATAGTTAATGTGTGCCCTGGGGTACCAAGGCTTCACTAATTTCATCAGTTTATCCAGCGTTGCTTTCCTCTTTATTTTGTTATGACCCCTAATAAATGTATATTTTTTTTCTTAAATCATTGGCTGTGTGTGTTAAAATTAAAAAAGGACAGTTTGTTTGTGAGTAGGCAGGTACATTTAAAAAAGACAATGTCAAATTAACAAGTGACACCAACACCAACCAATCTCTTTGAGGTTAAAAAATACAAGATAATAAAACACTTGACACATAAAACGAGAAAAAATATTATGGAGATCACTAGAAAAAAAAAATAAAAACAGGAGATCTTGATTAAAAAAAAAAAAAGGAGATTACTATAAACAAAAATTATAAACATTATTCT
Organism: Lithobates clamitans; assembly: GCA_037952925.1. NCBI lineage: Eukaryota > Metazoa > Chordata > Amphibia > Anura > Ranidae > Lithobates > Lithobates clamitans. The sequence continues at coordinate 4,678,317 of JBBGZY010000228.1, read as the reverse complement.
GGAGATCAGGCGAAAAAAAAAAAAAATATTATTCATGAGATCACAAGAAATAATAAAGAAATCAGTTTGTCAGAACTCTGTGTGAATATCAGCAGCAAAACAACTTCACAATTATAGCATTATAAAGAAGAAGAAAGATTTCAAAATTTGCAGCGTGACAAATGTGCTATCTCCATTATGAATGCTAGTTTTACCAGACCGAGCGCTTCTGTCTCGTACTTGATTCAGAGCATGCGTGGAATTTTGTGCGTCAGAATTGTCTAGTCACGCTCGGAATTTACGACAACGGATTTTGTTGTCGGAAAATTTAAGAACCAGCTCTCAAATTTTTGTTGTCGGAAATGTAGAAATGGAGCCTACACACGATCAGAATTTCCGACAACAAGCTCCCATCGAACATTTGTTGTTGAAATGTCCGATCATATCTATGCAGCAAAACTGTGTCAGGTCATTGTATACAGTGTAGACAGTCATTTTCTGGCCTGAATCCAGGAAATAAGTGGTAGGGAAACAAAAGCTAGAGATGCTATCCATGAACCACCCTCCCATGCCTGGAAACCTTATTGGCCACATGGCTTTTTAGAGGTAAATATATATTTTTATTTCACATGAAAAAAAACGGTAAACAGTACAAGGTGTACACTCAAGGTTCAGAGTTACGACATAGATATGTAGAACCCAAAACCGGTTAGGGCTAGGATATGCGGTCATATAATCAAAAACTATAAACAAGCATAGATCAAAGCAAATCAGTATGTAGGCTTGTCAGATAAGAGGGCCGAAAGAGAAGAATAAGAAAACAAATGGTAGTCATGTGTTAGTAAATTAGCAGGGAGTAAAGAAGAAGAGCTAGGGAAAGGAAAGAAAAAAAGAAAGAGATGAGCATCCCCGAATGAGTCCGGGGGAAGACTAAAGAAAAGGAGAGAAAGTAGTCTTGAGCGTCTCTCGTGGCCATCCAGGTGTACATTTGTGCTAGGGGGCAGAAAAAAAAAGAAAAAAAGGAGAACCTTTATAATATATATTTTATAACAGAGCTTTAAGGGCCGTGGAAGTGAAAAAATCAATCCAGACATACCACAAGGCTTTAAACTTCTCAAAAGAGTCATTATCCATTGCCAGCATCTCCTCCATCTGCATCATATCACTCACCGTGGAGACCCACAAAGCCAAAGAAGGAGGCATGTCTGACTTCCAGAATAGAGGAATCAATTGTCTTGCAGCTGAAAGGAAGAAACGAAGCAGACTCTTCTTTTGTGAGGCAATCGAGCCAGGGAGTACAGATAACAATGCCACGTCAGGTGAAAGCAGTAGGGAAGTATTGTATATTGTATTATATACAGTGAAAACTTGAGACCAAAAGGGTCGTATCCTGCTGCACTCCCACCAGATGTGTATGTAGGTCCCTTCTGCCGATCCACATCTACAACGGTTGGCAAGCATGGATGGAAATATTCTATGTAAGGAGGAGAGATTTCTGTACCATCTAGACATAAGCTTAAAGTTTTTCTCCTGAGCATAGCAGGAATTAGTGGATTTGTGAGTGGAAGGAGGTCTGCCAGTTGGCTGTTGTGAGCTCCCTTCCTAAGTCCCTGGACCACATCCTTGTGTAAGTAGAGAGCTCATTATTGCTCAATGTGTGGAGTAGTTGATCATCGCAGATAACATGTGTGGGTCTTTCGGAAAGGGAGCACAGTCGCTCGTGTTCAGTAAGGGGGCGGTGAATCTGAGTAGAGCGGAATAGTTAGAGGTTTATGATGTAAGGATGGAGTCTGAACGCCTACAATCTAGTCATTTTGCCTAATAGCGGTGGCCAGGTGTTCTATCACTATGACGAAAAGCAGGGGTTAGAGGTGGAGAGCCCTGTCTGGTTCTTTTGGAGATATTAAAAGTTTTGGAAGAGGAGCCATTAACTAACACGGAGGCTGAGGGCTGGGAGTACAGTGACATACTCTTAGTTATGAAAGCACTGCCGATACCAAGCTGCTCCAAAGACAATCGTAGGCATTGCCAATTCACTCGGTCAAACGCTTTTTCAGCGTCAAAAGAAAAATAGCAAGCTTTTAGGCCACGTCTCTGTATGTATGAAATAAGGTGCATGGTTTTCGTGGTGTTGTCCCTGGCCTCTCGGCCAGAGACAAAACCAACTTGATCCTTATGTATAATTGATGGCAATAGTGGGGAAATGCAGTTAGCCAGTATCTTTGCAGAAAGTTTGATATCTATGTTGAGGAGGGATATGGGACTGTAGCTACTGCATTGAGAGGGGTCCTTACCGGGTTTGGGGATAATAGAAATATGAGCCAAGAGAAGGTCCCTAGAAAGTGGTTGGGTTTGGGGTCAATTGAGGGCAGTGCGGTTTCGGTAATGTAAGATAACATAGCCGTGGGTCGTGATGTAGTGGGCTTGGGTAAGTTTATATAGGTTGGAATAATACCGGTGAAAGGCTGCAGATATGCACTTGGTATTGTGTGTTTTCATGGTGGTCGAGTCTTGAATGAGTGAGATAGGGCGTTGCGGGGGACGTGGGTCGAGAACACTTGCGAGATGTTGGCCACATTTGTAAGAGAGGGTATAGTGATAGAAGCGGCCCTTATCTCGTGCAATAAGGGAATGGGAGTCGAGGAGTTGTAACAACTTGGAGAAATACACATAAACAAAGGGACACAAATTTTGCTTATGTGTGGTTTCAAGTGATGCGATCAAGGAGAGCAGGCGAGCAATATCCACAGCACGAGTTTTCTTTAATTGAGAGCCATGTTTGATAACACATTTCAAGGCCTCCCACTGTGTCAGAGGGGTGGTGAGGTCATCAGATCTATGATCCAGAACATAGTTCCAGATAGCGAGCTCAACATCAGCAACCCATGGGGAGTCCTTGCGTAGGTTATCATTTAAACACCAGGAGAAGCCCCCACGGGATGCCAGACATCTATTAGTCGTGTGGAGTGTAAAAGGGATTTAATTTGCATTAAGGTTAAATGAGCAGTAGAAGACCTACCCGAGGATGTGTCCACTGACGGGGAAAGGGCCACATTGAGGTCACCTCCCAGAATGAAGCAGGGACCTCCAAAGGAGAGCAATCTGTCAAGGACTGCAGCCAGGAAACGACCTTGTTCTTGGTTAGGACTGTAGACATTAGCCACTGTAAAAATAGAAGATTGATATTTTAATTTGAGAAACACGTACCATCCCTTAGGGTCTATTAGTGAGTCAATAACTTCTGGGTGGAAGGACTTGTGGGAGGCTATAGATGCCCCTCTTTATTTAGCCTGTGGATTAGTTCTATGATGCCAGGAGTGATAGAAACGGTTATTTATGGCCAGAGTACTATCAGAGCGGAAGAGAGTCTCTTGGAGGAGCAAAATCTTGGATCGAGTTTTGTGAAAGTGATACAAGACTTGGCTCCTCTTCTCAGGCATATTAAAGCCTCGACAATTAAAGGAGGAGAAAGTAATATGATCACAAACCGCCATAACACTTGGAGGGGGGTTGAGCAGCCATTATAAAATGGAATCCCATAGTAAAATGGTCAGTCAGGTCACAAGAGAGCTCAAGAAAGTAGAGAGGGAAGAGGAGAGTAGTGGGACAGGAGAAAAAAAGGAAAAAGAGAAAGACCAGAGAGTGGAGAGGCGACTGTCCTCGTCCACAGCATGATGAGATGTAGCTTGTGAATGTGGTAGGGAGGAAAGCAACCAGGTGTATAAACATGTCAGGCCACTAGGTGGCAGTATGTCACTTAAATGGTGAAAACCAAAACAACAAAAATCACAGAACTGTAGAAACATAGTCCAGTGCATTTTTCTGCACTGGGTGGCCTAAGTGGGGGTAGTAAGGAAGGCACATGGACCAGCCCCCGGGCCCATCCTCCCGCGGTATAGTAATTGAAAAACTAGAAACATTAGAGATTACCTTGTGGGAAAAAAAACACAGAAAATTAACAATAAAGAAAACTGACTCAGGCATGATAAAGGTATAGTTCGTAATCGATCGTACAGATGCATATTGCAAATGTCCAAGTGAACCTAGGAATGTTTTATTGGAGCATAGCAGGGAACAATGGGGATAACTCAATCGCAGTCAGTAGTCACTGAGCCCTGTGGAATGAAAATATTAATGAAAAATAAAAATAAACATCAACAGTGATAACTAGAAAAAAAATGAAACAAGGAAGAAAAACAAAGGTCAACACCTGGCAGGGCCTCTCGGATGGAGCCGGAGCTAATTTCCAAAGTGAGGGAAGTCCTGTATGCAGGGGAATCCCCAGAAGAAAAAAAGGCCATGGTGACTCATAACGTCAATCATCAGGTAATCTTTGTGAGGAGGATCTAGGGCACTTTTTTCCCCAGTTTTCTGCCACAGAGTGGCGTAAAGAAGGCCAGGTGTCATCAGCGGGAAGGGCCAATCTGGTAGGAGGCAATTCCAGGGTCCCGAGGAAAGTGGGTAGGTCCCCCAGAGTGTGAAACAATGCCGTCTTGCCCTCATGGTGCACTCGGAGAAGAAAGGGGAACCTCCATTGATATGTGATATGTCTTTCTTGGAGAAGCTGTGTGAGTGGTTTCAATGCCCACCACATGGCCAGGGTCTGACGAGAAATGCATGACAGGTGTATCAGTCATTGAATAGGATGGTGTCTTGGGAGCTTGCAGCTCGCATAATATTCTCCTTGATCTTGTAAAAGTGCACTCTGCGTAAGGTATCATGGATGAAAGTGGAGTCAGGGCATCTGGGACCTGAGTTCCTATGTACTCTGTGCAGTTCCAGGGGTGCATCTTTTGGCTGTTGCAATAATTGATTGAAAATGGGGGCGGCCACCGCAGCAAGGTCCTTATGTTCAACAGTTTCAGGAGTGCCCCTTATCCGGATGTTTTTACGTCGGTTTCTATTTTCCATGTCATCCTGTTGATACATAAGCTGCTGAATCAGCACTGTATGGGAATTCAGGGTTTCATCATGAGATTTTAAAGCATTGCAAAGGCCATCAGTGGTGTGCTCAATGACCTCTATACGGATCCCCAGGTCTTTTTTAAGCTCATTGATTTCTGAGTGGTAGGTCTTTTCAATGCAAGCTACACAGTGTTCAAAGTCAGTTTTAGTGGGTAGTGATCTGATGTAAGTATGCAATGATCTCATTTGCGCCTCCATGACCCATCCATCCCCAGAGCAGGGGGAGGCTCGTGAGGCACTGTGGGAGCATCTGTCGAAGCGATCAGAGCCCCCTGGTGACTTGGAGCGATCGCGGGGGCTCACCTGTGTGGGAATTGTCGAGTCAGACCGGGCTGGGGACGGTGGCACCTGCGCCATCTTTGAAGCCTGCTGGTGCTGCGGGGCGGCCGAAGAACGGGTGAAAAAGTGTCCCAGGTCACCCTGCTGGCGGTCGTCTCTGCTCTTCTTGGCAGCTTTGTTCTTATTGCCACCCATCTGTGAAATTAGGAGGTAATCCAATGGTGGGAAGTAGTCTGCGGGATTCTCAGGGACTGGGGGCTGTGTCAAGACATGGCTTAGCTCTCAATGCGCCAAGCCTCGCCCCCTTTGGTGGTACAGTCTTTAGAGGGCATCAGGGCCAGAAACTGGGTGTATAGAATACTGCTGGTCTGAGGGTTGTAGACCCAAAGCCCCGGCCAATTAACTGTGCTGTCCAGATGATGTTAGATAACTGGGGTGAAGCTGGTGAGTGGCAGTCACTAGTAGCCTTCCAGACTGAGGAGCACCCCAGGGCGGCCACAAAGTAGGAAACAGTAGACAGGAGTATCGCCAAACGGAGATGCACTCACCAAAGCTGCAGCTTGCAAGGGTCCAAGATGGTGGCAGGCTGCGGGTGTGAGAGTGCTGACTGTATACTTTGCAAGGCCTTCTGAGCAGTTCAGGTCCCCAGGAGGTCAGGAGTCAATGAGGAAGCGGGGAGAGCAGCAGGATGGATAGAACTCGCACACCCCGTCCCACAGCGCATGAGGAAGACCAGCCTCAAGGACAATATGGCAGCAGATAGCAAGGATGAAGAAGGCAGTGGCCTCTGTCAAAGCCGCTGCACAGTCAACTCCTCCCGAACTGGTGGTAGGGCTGCAGGGAAGGAGCAGATGACACAGCCAAGCAGGGGGTGAGAGCATGTTGTCAAATCCTGTGGATGGCTCTGGGTACTGCTGAGATGACGGCGGGCCACTGGATGAGACCTAAAGCAGCGATGCACAACAAAGGGTCCGGCCAGACGGAAAATAAGCCTTGGGATAGATGCAGGGAAGGGAATAGGAGAAGTTGGGCTAGGTAATTTGTACTCTAGGCATGCAGGCACTTGGTTGTTTGCGGATGAAAATCAGGATAGCCTAGAGTACCTCGCCAAAACTACCACTATGGCTCACTTCCCGGGCTCGGAAATTTAGGCTTGGGCTGAGGCAGGAGATGTCCGGGGCAGACAGGGCTGACAGCTCTCCGTAGGCCTCAAGATGGCGGTGGGCTGCGGATGCATGGAGCCAGCCACAGCCTGGATATCTGCACAATCGGCCGTCCAGGCTCAGAAATTCAGGCTGGGGCAGAGGCAGGAGATGTCTGGGGACAAACAGGGTTGCAAAGCAGGCTCACCACGGTGCACTGGAGGAAAGATGGCGATGGATGGCTTTAGGATGACCGGAGCTCTTCTCTAGCGCGTCCGCCCCGGCTCACGTCTGGACACGCCCCCCCACATGGCTTTTTAGAAAGTCTTCATGTTATCACACTTAAACTAAAGTGTATGTAAAGCCAAAAATAATGTTTTGTCTTGGTTAGAGTAGGGAAGGATTAAACCCCCTGCCAGGATATTTTTGCTGTTTTTACAGCCTGTACCTGTCCACATGCACTACAGTGATAACAGGCTGCTTATGTTTTTTCACACGGTACAATTACTAATTGTTGCTGGCTGAAATTATTTTTTTCAAAGGCTCTTTTAATGATGACAACAGTGGATTATGCCTGGGCAATGTGCATCAGCACATATCCTTTGGGGAAGCATGTGACCGGGTAATTTAGAGGCATTGTGGGGGACAGGGGTAGAGTGTTGTCACCCCATAACACAAAATGCCCAAACAAGTACCTTTTATCACTATCAACAGGTGTAGTTTTCATGAAAGCTAATAATTGAGATAAAAATGGGCTTCCAGTGATATTATTATGTCGAAACTTATATGACATTTTAGTGATTGGGTTTACATATACTTTAACAAACTATGCTTTAGTTCTTTAAATTGCAGTGCTGGGGTAAGATTGTAATCTTATTTCTTTAGATTGTAACTTTTAGTTTGGGGTGATTAGAGTACGTCAGGCAGTTGTTGCTGACAGTCTGTTAAAGACTGGCCAGGCAGACTTGCCTAACTTCTGCTGTGTGCAGCTCAACTTCCAAAATACATAGAATTGAGCGATAGTGAATCGTGGGGAAATTAATTTTATTATTATTATTATACTATTATTTCTTATAATTATTTATAGTTATTTATTATATTATAATTTATGATTTCGGGTTTCAAAGTTTATCATACCTGGGATGTCTACTAGACCCTTTTTTGGACACATTTAAGTGAGTTATTCCTAAGAATTACAGGCCTAAAATACAAAACGCCAAATTTCTATGGAAAACAATGTGCCACTTTGAGACGCAAAAATCTGACATAATCATACCACCAGGGTAGCTACAGTTTGTGACTGTGAATCTGCCACTCTGGGGCAACCCAGGCCAGGTTTTTTTTTTTACTGGATTATATAGGAGGGGTTGTAGTATAAATAGCTTGGACAAATGGGGCTCAGACCACCAGACTTGCACCTTGTTTTTTGCAGCTCCAGGTGGCAGATGCAGCCAGCTGTCCTCTGGAGATGCACTGTATAGCCACTGTACAATATTTTTGGCTACTGTCTTTCAAATCATACATTTTCATTTCTATTTCAAGATAAAAAATTGCCTTGTCGCCCCATCCATGCTTACCTAATGTCCAGCCACTGAACAATATTTATGTATATTGTCCCTCACTCTGAATTGTTATTTATAGATACTGTAAGACCTGCCTAGTCTCTTTCTATTTGCTGCTTGTTCAAGTGCTTGTATACTATCCTGACGTGAGACAATTTCTACCAAACACTTATCTGAGGCTTATATTTTGAATATTTTGGAAATCATAGGGGATACAGGGATGGAGGGGGGTTTGGGGTATGTGGGGTTGTGATTTTGAAGTGTTTTTGTGCACTCTGTTTTGACTTTTGTGCACGCTGTTTTGACTTTTTATTAAGCATTTAAGACAATACAGTGTTGTACTGTAAAAAAAGGAGCTCACAAACCATACTATTAAACTGTTTTGCCACCGTCCAACTTGTAGAATATGGGGGCCTATGTTTTCTTTTTTTGGGTGTAAACTTTCTTTTGCTTTTAGATCTGTGGAGGCTGCTACTTCCACCAATCAATTCAGGGCTATTCCTATTAGGCCTGATTCACACCTATGTATTTTTTTAGCGCGTTCAGTTTTGCAGAAACGCACTACAGTCCATTTAACATGGTTTCCTATGGGTCACATTCACATCTGTGCATTTTATGGAAAGGGCCAGGGACTTTTTCTGGCTTTTGGTTCCATAGACTTCAATGGATCAAAAACGTGTATTGAAAAACGCAAAATGCACCTGGGGTATGCAAACTGCAACCTGCATAAGTGTGAACCAGGCCTTAAGGTCAAATTAATCAGAGTGTAATGCTCCTACTGTATTCAAAGCGGAATTCCATCCAAAAGTGGAACTTCAGCTTTAAGCACTCCTCGCCCCCTTACATGCCACAATTGGTATGTAATTTTTTTTTGGGAGGGAGTGGCCGCCTAGGTGACTCCTCCTCTCCCCCTAGGCAGCTTCTCTCTATCTGCAATCTTCTGGGACACGTCACAGGTCCCAGAAGATTGCCTGGCCACTAGGAGGGCGCAGAGCGACTTGTGCATGTGCAGTACATACCCGGCTATGAAGCTGCAAGCTGTCACAGCTGGGTGCCCACACTTGCAATGATGGTGCCACGGAGAGAAGGGGGAGAGGAGCGAGGCTTTGGGCGGCCGCATCGCTGGACCATGGGACAGGTGAGTGTCTGTTTATTAAAAGTCAGCAGCTACAAATTTTGTAGCTTCTGACTTTTAATAAACTGAAAAAGGAGTGGAACACCGCCTTAAGCTAAAATAAATGTCAAAATGAAAAATTCATTTACACATCCAAAATTTTTGATGGCAGAATGTGGTCTTGCTAACGCTCTCTATAAAAATCATACAGTCCTGTAACACAAACTTACAGCTTAAAGGCATCTTCAAAACGTAATTGAAAGGGATTTGTATATTTTTTTTTCTGTCACCCTCAAATTCACATTTAAAGGACCCTCTCCTTGCTTTATGGTATTTAAAAAATGTTTTGCTTTGTTAAATGTCCCCCTTGGCAGTGCCCAGCTTCCCATGCCCTTTTTTTGTAGTTCTCGTGGGTGTGGCAGGTTTATGTGTGGGTATGGTGGATGTAACAGATTGGGAGTCTACTGGCCTGTCCATCAAATGATGCAATGTTAGTGGGTAGGAGTTTGAGACCCCCTTGTCTTTCTGCTACATTGAGTGGTAATTGCATTGCCATTTACTGAGAAAGGAACTACACAGAGGATGTGATAAGACCGGCGGTGGGGGAAATAGCAGACATAGCAGTAATGAAAGTAAAGGGGACAGAGCCCTTATCCTGAATGATTCCAGTTGTGATTTCTCAGTGAGTGAATAACTGTAATAAATTACTTTTTCTAGGCATTGTGGGCCACATAGCCCTCCATATTTTAGTCGATCTGTACTTAGTATATTAAAAGCAATTAGTGTAGTTAATGGTTATATTTTTAAAGAGGAAAAGTAAAAACAAGTAAAGGAGCGTAGATTGTGAGCCTATAAAGTGATTAATATACTATATCTTTAGGAAGGTAAGTGACCCCTTGTGTGAATTAGCCAGGTATCTTGTTCCAGGATATGATCTTAAATAGATCCTGCATATGTTATAAATATTAAACATATATGAAATGCAATGTTTAACTCTAATATGTCCTGCCCTTCTCAAGAATCGAAATCAGTCCTAATATTTTCTACTAATTGTGGCATTTTCAAAAAATTAAGAATCTTGAATATTCTCCCTGGGTTCAACTTGTTGGCAGTGACTTATTTTGCTTGGCAAAGATCATGGGACTTACTATAATGATCTTTACTCTGGCTCAACACTGTCTTATGTAGCGCACCCCACGTAGGAGCCACAGGTGAAATGGGATCCCCCACCCTGTACAGCCAGGCACACCGAATTTCCACAACCTCCCAGAGTCAGAAAACAGTCCAGCACTTTGGTTTTTTTTTTTGTATTTTATTGAACGCATAAAACGTTGATGGGGAGTAGGGTTATTATGGGATGCCCACTTGACTTCAGACAACTTCAAGGACAACTTTCTTACATACAGTCTGTATACACTCCCCTACTCCTCCAGCACACTTGCTTGCAGAACTCGACTGGCACACTTGACAAAAAGATGATCCTGACACAGCACAGTCAGATCTTAGAGCAACAGCCTGTTATAGGCAGGAACCCAAGGCCCCTTTAAATGTGCAGCAAAAGTCAGTGTCCAGCTTCCATCCCTGTGGCTACTGATCCCAGCACCACCTCTTCAAGCACTGCCAGCGCGCCTGGCTGCAGATTCCCATTTCACTAACCCTTCTGGCTACCTCTCCTCAGTTCTCCCAGACAGATACCAAAGTCCTCCCAGACTGCTCACTCACCAGCCCACCTGGCTGATTCCACTGAAGAACTCCTGGAGGTGCTGACCTGCTCCTGCTGTCCTCTCCTTGCTCCTGTTCCACCAGGAAGGATTTCCTCTATGTGTTGTAGAGGGTCCCTCCAGCACCCGAGCCCCACGTCAACCCCCCCAGACTAGGACCACCAACAGCCTCCTCAGCACTCAGCAGAGGTGCTGCTTGCTAATTCATCCAGCCTCCCTGAGTCACCCAGTCCTGGCCCATATTCAACCCAGGCCAAATTTTCCTACACTAATGCCCAGTACACACGGTCGGATTTTCCGACGGAAAATGTGTGATAGGACCTTGTTGTCGAAAATTCCGACCGTGTGTAGGCTCCATCACACATTTTCCATCGGATTTTCCGACACACAAAGTTTGAGAGCAGCATATAAAATTTTCCGACAACAAAATCCGTTGTCGGAAATTCCGATCGTGTGTACACAAATGCGACGGACAAAGTGCCATGCATGCTCAGAATAAATAAAGAGATGAAAGCTATTGGCCACTGCCCTGTTTATAGTCCCGACGTACGTGTTTTACGTCACCGCATTTAGAACGATCGGATTTTCCGACAACTTTGTGTGACCGTGTGTATGCAAGGCAAGTTTGAGCCAACATCCGTCGGAAAATGTCCGAACAAAGTCCGACCGTGTGTACGGGGCATAACAACTATGTACACTAGCACCCAGCTAGAAGGTGCTACACTTAAAGTGTATGTAGGGGCAAAGCTTTCTTTTTGCTTTAGTTTTGAATAGTACAGAGAAGGCTATTTTTTAAATCTTTGTACTATTAAGCAAAATTTCTTCAATTCCTGCCTCAGAGATGCAACAGGGCGTTAGAGGAAAAATCTGAAAGTGAGGGAGATTTCTTTCTTAGACAGTTGTCCCCAAAAAAGTGCCCATTGAATGTTTTCCCCTTACTACTCTGTATAGGGGCAACTCTAAAAGTTACATTTCCTCTCTCTTTCTTTCTTGGTGACAATAGTCACCGGTACAACTATATAGGTAAATCTTCTCAATGGGGACAGCAATTGAAAAAGAGGGTCTAACCTTTTCCTACTCTATCCAAAACTAAAAAAAAATCTGTTTTGCCTTGAGATACACTTTAAATGTTAATTCCATAAAGTTCAGGGAGCAATGTTTGTGGTGCAAATTACATAGCAATCCATAACAACCAATTAAAATGGACATTACTAAAATCAAAACTAAAGAATGTGGCTTCCAATAGGACAATATGGACTGCACTAAGAATTAAGTTCCTTGCACTGTTTCATTAAGCTTGAAAGTGACTCTGATGGATAACTTAAGCTGTAAATGAGAAGGGCCAGCAATCTGTTTGGTAGATGGACCAGACATTAAACTATGCAGAGGACACAATAGCAGTCTCTGCCCTTCTTTTAACAGCAGTCAATCTGCCAATAACTGTGGCAGCTGTTCTTCTTGGGAGGAAATAAACCAAGATGAATAGGAGGTTATATTGGGAGAAGAAAGTCCTTCTGAGCTTGATCAATTCGAACAAGCACAAACACACATAGGTCAGCCCGTGTTCTTTGGGTTCACATCCATGAGCTATTTTTATAAGCAAACAAAACAAAAACAAATGTGAAGATCTTAAGACATGTCCTTGGTGAACATATACGTCCCATTCAAATGAATGTTACCAGTGTCTTCAGGACAAGCCTTGTCTACCAGGTCACAGTGAACAGATAAAGCAATGAAACTCAAAACCAAGAATGTTAATCATTGTTGAGATGGGGCCAACCATCCCAAGTGAATATACCACCAAGTGCAAATATGGAAATATTACACGCAGCGTTCAGTACCCAATTACAAGGAGCAAGAAGAATGGGTAAAATGCAGTCATCCACAATAACCAAATTTTAGTTATCTCTTTGTTAAAGCGGAGTTCCACCCAATTATATATACTTGTTATCCCATTTGAGCATGCTTTTTTTTTTTGTATGTACAGTGCCTTGAAAGAGTATTCATACCCCTTGACATTTTTCACATTTTGTCTTGTTACAACCAAAAACATGAATGTATTTTACTGGGATTTAATGTGATAGACTAAAACAAAGTGGCACATAACTGTGAAGTAGTAGGAAAATGATAAATGGTTTTCAATTTTTTTTTACAAATAAATGTAGCGGGCACCTACTTTTAGATAGGTGACCCTTTTTTCTCGCTTTCTATTTCAGGTAAATTTAGAACAGACTTATGCTATTACAGTAGGCCTGTTGTTGTCAAATTACCATTTGAGTGACAGGTAGTTTATGTGATAGTCTCGACCAATCATTGATTTGCTTGGTAATGCCCGGGACTCTCATATAAAAAGGGGGTTCACGTGGTGCCCGAGAGTTGGTGTTCGAGTCCAGTCCTGCTCTGAGGAGCGGGAGAGCCAGCCTGGTTCCCGGAGGGGAAGGTGGAGGTTTTTCCCCTCCGGGAAGCCAACGGAGCTTCACCCTTGCAAGATGGGTGAGGAACTGGTCCTCATGGAAGAACAGACGACTTCTTACAGCATGTAGTCGCTGATGTCGTTGGCCGCCCCTGCGGGGAGGGGAACAGGCCACAAAGGAGCAGAGGAACTAGGAACCCTTGCGGGAGAAGTAGAGTCAAGCGGAAGGAAACTGGGTGATCGATCGCTTAGGAGCAGCACACGGGCTATTGATCAAGTGAGTGAAAAGCCCAAGAAAGAGGTACTGTCCAAAGGCTGAGGGATGTTGGTACATAAGTCAGCAAGACAGGTGGTTGTGGCCTGTGACTTTGGGTTCAACATTGCCCCGGGATTCCAATCAGTCGAGCGGGAGAGGTTATTCAGAGTGACTCTTATCGTTTATTCTGGGTCAGAAATTTACTTCCTTCTCTGATAAAGTAATCATCCAGTTATATATTGCTGTCTGCCACAATGCTGTGGGTCTTTGCAAGTGAAGCAAAGGAAAAGATCATTGATCAACCAAAGAGCATTTTAAAGTCCTTCTCCCATCCCAGTTTATGTTGATGAATAAAGCATTAAGAAAAGCATTAAGGACTGTGACTTTTAAATCTATGGGCTGCAAGGGTTGAGTGGTAAACGTGAACTACGGATATAACAATAATTAAGCCGCTCCTTCGGGGGTAAGCGCTGCATGAATATCTAAAAAGTGTGTCATGCATTTGTATTCAGCCCACTTTACTCTGATACCCCTAACTAAAATTTAATGGAACCAATTGCCTTCAAAGGTCATCTAATTAGTAAATAGAGTCTACCTGTGTGTAATTTAATCTCAGTATGAATACAGCTGTTCTGCGAAGCCATCAGAGGTTTGTTAGAGAACTTTAACGAACAAACAGCATCTTGAAGGCCAAGAAACACACCAAACTAAAGCAGGGTTAGGTTATAAAAAAATATCCCAAGCTTTGAACATCTCATGGACCACTGTTCAATCCATCATTCGAAAATGGAAAGAATTTGGCACAACTGCAAACCTACCAAGACATGGCCATCCACCTAAACTGACAGGCCAGGCAAGGAGAGCATTCATCAGAGAAGCAGCCAAGAGGCCCATGATAACTCTGGAGGAGCTGCAGAGATCCACAGCTCAGGTGGGAGAATCTGTCCACAGGACAACTATTGATTGTGCACTTCACAAATCTTGGCTTTATGGAAGAGTGGCAAGAATAAAGCCATTTTTGAAAGAAAGCCATAAGAAGTCCCATTTGCACTTTGCGAGAAGCCATGTGGGGGACACAGCAAACATATGGAAGAAGGTTCTCTTGTCAGATGAGACCAAAATTGAACTTTTTGGCCTAAAAGCAAAACGCTGTGTGTGGCAGAAAACTAACACTGCACATCACCCTAAACTCACCATCCCCACTGTGAAACATGGTGGCAGCATCATGTTGTGTGGATGCTTTTCATCAGCAAAGAAGCTGGTCAGAGTTGATGGAAGTTGTATGGAGCCAAATACAAGGCAATCGTAGAAGAAAACCTGTTAGAGTTTGCAAAAGATTTGAGACTGGGGTGGAGGTTCATCTTCCAGCAGGACAACAACCCTAAACATACAGCCAGAGCTACAATAGAATGGTTTAGATCAAAGCATATTCGTGTTAAAATGGCCCAGTCAAAGTCCAGACCTAAATCCAATTTAGAATCTGTGGCAAGACTTGAAAATTGCAGTTCACCGACGCTTTCCATCCAATCTGACAGAGCTTGAGCTATTTTGCAAAGAAGAATGGGCAAAAATGTCACTCTCCAGATGTGCAAAGCTGGTAGAGACATCTCCAAAAATATTTGCAGCTGTAGTTGCAGAGAATGGTGGTTCTACAAAGTATTGACTCAGAGGGGCTGAATACAAATGCACGCCACACTTTTCACATATTTATTTGTAAAACATTGTGAACACAATTTATCATTTTCCTTCCACTTCATAATTATGTGCCACTTTGTGTTGGTCTACAGCATAAAATCCCAGTAAAATACATTTACGTTTTTAGATGTAACAGGACAAAATGTGGAAAATGTCCAGGGGTATGAATAGTTTTTCAAGGCACTGTAAATACCTTTTTATTCTTATTACGAGATAGGGAGGTGCATGCTGGGTAGCCAGCTGCACAGAAATCCCGGAAATAAAGAAAGGAGGGCTTCAGATGCCCACAGCTAACATGGAACCTGCCTGCTTCCGATATCTGGTTATAGTGATGAAATATTTTTACATAAACTAAAACTAGGAAAGTAAGAAAATGCAGTGCTAAGTGAATATATAACAAAGTGAACAAAGGTAAAATCAAGTCCATAAGTCTTTAAACTTGATGGTGAATGGTGTGATAAAATAAATCATCAAGTCTCAAGCCAAAAAAAAAGGTGAAATAATGAAGTGTCTGATTGTGTCAGAACACAGAAAGGGCCATTCATGGATGGTGGATATCCAAAAAGGCCTGGCAGAGGTAATATAGATCCGTGGATGGAACCAACATCAACAGTACTCAACATCAGTGGATGAAAAAAGATGGGTACTCTTACCAAATCTGGTGGACTCCCCTGTCAGCGACATGGAGTCAATAAGGCAATAAGCCCAACCAGGCAGGTGGAAGGATATCCAGGATGGTGGAGCTGGCAAGGTGGACTTCAACCGAACCTCCAGGGGTCATCAAGGCAGGTCATCAAAATAGGAATTCCAAACACAAGACTTTGGAAACACGGTGTGCCACAAATGGCCCACAATGGGCAATCGCTCTCATCCAGGCAATATGTAAAAGAAAATTAAAACTTCTGCATAGTGCAGGTAAATAAAAGAGAATTTTTATTTCTAAAAAGCCAAACAAATAAAAATGTGTTGACACTTAAAAAAAAGGCAGCATGGAGACCTCCAACGCGTTTCGACCTAATGGTCTACAACTGGGGCATAGACAACCCACTCCACGCTGCTAATATTTATAAATAAACCTAAAATACATAACCAATGAGAAAGAGAGACTCAAATTGAATATCATTGGACAAAGGAAATTTATCTGATCAGGAGGTTTGTCACATGATCAAGTAAATCAGTAATCTAAGAAATAGAAGTGACAGGCGGGCGTATCATCCAATGAGTCCACAGACCGGAACAAACCAGTCCGTAGAGCCAATCCTCCCTCGTGTCAAACAAGAGACACAACGTCACTCCAGGTTCCTAGAGGGAACTTGTGTATATTAAAACAAAAACACACATATCCACTATAACAGGAACATACTCTGTAGGTAACATTAATCAATCTTAGTGATTATTTTTGCTCATTTTTTATTTTCCAGCTGGTTGTTACTCTGGTTACATACCGGATAAGTGCTTCCTCTGGGGTTTCTTGTGTTGTCTTTGGTTTCCCTGTGAGGAGTTCTTTATGGGGGGGGCTCTTTGGAGTAGAACCTTGAAGAGCATATAGAACTGCTCTTACTATTATTATTTTTGTTTTTGTTTTTTCAATTGTATTCCTTTTTTATTTTGAGATTTTTCCTTTCTATTATTTTTTTCATTTTTCAGTTTATCCACTTTTTGTATTACTAACTAATTAGTGTCCGATGTCTTTTATGAATTTCTATGCCTTATACTATGAAATTCCTTCGTTTTGTAGACTTCTACCTCACATGTATTGATCCTTAACCACCTGACAACTGGGCACTTAAACCCCCTTCGTGACCAGACCAATTTTCAGCTTTCAGCGCTCTCACACTTTGAATGACAATTACTCAGTCATGTAATACTGTACCCAAATGAATTTTGTGTCCTTTTTTTCATACAAATAGAGCTTTCTTTTGGTGGTATTTGATCACCTCTGGGCTTTTTATTTTTTGCGCTATAAATGAAAAAAGACCAAAAATTTAAAAAAAAAACGCATTTTTCTTCGTTTCTGTGATAAAATTTTGCAAATTATTAATTTTTCTTCATAAATTTTGGCCACAATTTATACTGCTACATATCTTTGGTAAAAATAACCAAAATTAGTGGATATTATTTGGTCTGTGTGAAAGTTATAGAGTCTACAAATTGTGGTGCAAAACATAAAAAATTGATCACACCTGATGTACTGGTGGCCTATCTCATTTCTTGTGACCCGAACAAGTCAGGACAGTACAAATACCCCCCAAATGACCCCTTTTTTGAAAGTAGACATTCCAAGGTATTCAGTAAGATGCATGGTGAGGTTTTTGATGTTGTCATTTTTTCCCACAATTCTTTGCAAAATGAAGATTTTTTTTTTTTTTTTTTTTCCTCCCATAAAATTGTCATTGTAATTGGTTATTTCTCTCACATGGCATGTGTATACCACAAATGACGCCCCAAAATACATTCTGCTACTCCTTCTAAGTATGGCGATACCACATGTGTGGGACTTTTTCACAGCCTAGCCACATAGAGAGGCCCAACATGCAGGGAGCACCATCAAGTGTTCTATGAGCATAAATGACACATCTAACTTGTTAACTACCCATTACATTTTTGAAGGCCCTGGAGCACCAGGACAATGGAAACGCCCACAAAATGACCCCATTTTGGAAAGCTAACACCCCAACGTATAATCTATGAGGCATAATGAGTTTTTTGAACGGTTCATTTTTTTCCAGAAGTTTTTGGAAAATGTGGAAAAAAATGAAAACGCATTTTTTTTTACACAAAGTTGTCCATTTATAAGCTATTTCCAACACATAGCATGTACATAGCAAAAATGACACCTCAAAATACATTCTGCTACTCCTCCTGAGTATAGCGATACCACATGTGTAAGACTTTTACACAGCCTGGCCACATACAGGGGCACAATACTGAAATAGCACCTTCAAGGGTTTTAGGAGCATAAATTACACATCTCATTTCTCACCCACCTATTACACTTTTAAAGGCCCTGGAGCACCAGGACAATGGAAACGCCCACAAAATGACCCCATTTTGGAAAGCTAACACCCCAACGTATAATCTATGAGACATAATGAGTCTTTTGAACGGTTCATTTTTTTCCAGAAGTTTTTGGAAAATGTGGAAAAAAATGAAAACGCATTTTTTTTTTACACAAAGTTGTCCATTTATAAGCTATTTCCAACACATAGCATGTACATAGCAAAAATAACACCTCAAAATACATTCTGCTACTCCTCCTGAGTATAGCGATACCACATGTGTAAGACTTTTACACAGCCTGGCCACATACAGGGGCACAATACTGAAATAGCACCTTCAAGGGTTTTAGGAGCATAAATTACACATCTCATTTCTCACCCACCTATTACACTTTTGAAGGCCCTGGAGCACCAGGACAATGGAAACGCCCACAAAATGACCCCATTTTGGAAAGCTAACACCCCAATGTATAATCTATGAGGCATAATGAGTCTTTTGAACGGTTCATTTTTTTCCAGAAGTTTTTGGAAAATGTGGAAAAAAATGAAAACGCATTTTTTTTTTACACAAAGTTGTCCATTTATAAGCTATTTCCAACACATAGCATGTACATAGCAAAAATAACACCTCAAAATACATTCTGCTACTCCTCCTGAGTATAGCGATACCACATGTGTAAGACTTTTACACAGCCTGGCCACATACAGGGGCACAATACTGAAATAGCACCTTCAAGGGTTTTAGGAGCATAAATTACACATCTCATTTCTCACCCACCTATTACACTTTTGAAGGCCCTGGAGCACCAGGACAATGGAAACGCCCACAAAATGACCCCATTTTGGAAAGCTAACACCCCAATGTATAATCTATGAGGCATAATGAGTCTTTTGAACGGTTCATTTTTTTCCAGAAGTTTTTGGAAAATGTGGAAAAAAATGAAAACGCATTTTTTTTTTACACAAAGTTGTCCATTTATAAGCTATTTCCAACACATAGCATGTACATAGCAAAAATAACACCTCAAAATACATTCTGCTACTCCTCCTGAGTATAGCGATACCACATGTGTAAGACTTTTACACAGCCTGGCCACATACAGGGGCACAATACTGAAATAGCACCTTCAAGGGTTTTAGGAGCATAAATTACACATCTCATTTCTCACCCACCTATTACACTTTTGAAGGCCCTGGAGCACCAGGACAATGGAAACGCCCACAAAATGACCCCATTTTGGAAAGCTAACACCCCAACGTATAATCTATGAGGCATAATGAGTCTTTTGAACGGTTCATTTTTTTCCAGAAGTTTTTGGAAAATGTGGAAAAAAATGAAAACGCATTTTTTTTTACACAAAGTTGTCCATTTATAAGCTATTTCCAACACATAGCATGTACATAGCAAAAATAACACCTCAAAATACATTCTGCTACTCCTCCTGAGTATAGCGATACCACATGTGTAAGACTTTTACACAGCCTGGCCACATACAGGGGCACAATACTGAAATAGCACCTTCAAGGGTTTTAGGAGCATAAATTACACATCTCATTTCTCACCCATCTATTACACTTTTGAAGGCCCTGGAGCACCAGGACAATGGAAACGCCCACAAAATGACCCCATTTTGGAAAGCTAACACCCCAACGTATAATCTATGAGGCATAATGAGTCTTTTGAACGGTTCATTTTTTTCCAGAAGTTTTTGGAAAATGTGGAAAAAAATGAAAACGCATTTTTTTTACACAAAGTTGTCCATTTATAAGCTATTTCCAACACATAGCATGTACATAGCAAAAATGACACCTCAAAATACATTCTGCTACTCCTCCTGAGTATAGCGATACCACATGTGTAAGACTTTTACACAGCCTGGCCACATACAAGGAACACCGTCAGGTGTTCTAGGGACACATAGCATGCACATAGCAAGAATTACACCCTAAAAATACATTCTGCTGAGCAAAGGGTAAAAAAAAAAGATTACCTGTGGTTTTAGTAGCACAGTTGTCCACAGGAGGATAGCACTGGTCCAGGCAGCAGGCAGGGACTTGGTCAGCAAAAGCGAACGCAATTGATCCAGGCAACAGACAGGAACACTGTCCATAGTCAGTACAGGCAGCAGGCAGGGATACTGTCCATATACAGTCCAGGGTCAGTGCAGGCAGAGATTGTCAGCAGTGCCAAAATATTGATCCTGGTAGTAGGCAGGAACATGGTCCATCCATGTGGTGTGGTCAGTTCATGCAACAGGCAGAGGCATGATGGCATAGGTCCTACAGGCAGCAGGCAGAAGTAGGGCCTCGTTCAGGACAGAATGGGGACAGGGGTAGAGGCTTCTCCCACCCAAATCTCTTTGAAGCCTCCGAGTCTCCAGACCCTAATCTAGGAATGAGAAAACAAAAAAAACGTTTTCTTCATCCAGAAAAACAATTCTGGAGCCCCTCACATATGTGAGACCCCTGTGTTATGAATCCCACTAGTCCAGTAGCAGGGTACAAGATCAGTCCAAGAGGCAGGCAAAAAGGATGGTCAAACAGTCCAGGGTCAGTTCCAGATCAGGCAGAGGTATGAACAGAATCGGTAGGCAGAAGCGTGGTCGAAAAACAAGCCAGGGTCAGTTCCAGATCAGGCAGAGATATAAACAGAATCGGTAGGCAGAAGCGTGGTCGAAAAACAAGCCAGGGTCAGTTCCAGATCAGGCAGAGATATAAACAGAATCGGTAGGCAGAAGCGTGGTCAAAAAACAAGCCAGGGTCAGTTACAGAGCAAGCAGAGGCATAAGGGGTGTGAAGGTAAATGGCAGGAAGTGAGGGTTATGTTTACCATACTTCACTAATAATTTAGTGAAGTATGGTAACGGCGGAAACAGTTAACTATACAGAGGCCTGGTTGGGAAGGACATTCGGGACAATAAAAAGTAGTGTCTCTTCTCACTCCTCCTTTGGAGCACACCCGGCATTTTTTCTGCCGTTTTTGGCCTGTTGGTCTGGGGGGGATTTTTTCGGGAAAGTGGCGTTCGGACAGTCTACTAATCACATCGGATCGAATGGTTTCTGGTGGGCCGTTGGGGTATATCAGGGCAGTGATGATTTCCTCCTGGTATCCAAGGAAGGATTTGGGGCTTGCAGTGGATTTATGATAAATAACATAGCTGTTATATATGGCCAAATTGAACAAATATATTGAAACTTTTTTATACCACTGGTATGTTCTTCTCGTGGCAAGATAGGGTTCGAGCATCTGGTCGTTGAAGTCGACACCCCCCATATACTTGTTGTATTCAAAGATGCATGTGGGCTTTTGGATTACCCCATTCCTCCTGGTTATCTCCACGACGGTGTTATTGTGGATTGATGAAAGCACGTAGACGTCCCTTCTGTCCCTCCACTTCACAGCCAGAATTTCCTCATTCCTCAAGCTCGCCATTTCCCCTCTTCTTAGCTTTTTGTTCACGAGGCTTTGAGGAAAGCCCTTCCGGTTCTTCCTTATGGTGCCACATGCTGGAGTCTTCTGTCTGTGAAGATTTCGGAACAGGGGCAGACTAGAATAAAAATTGTCCACATATAGATGGTAGCCTTTTTCCAGGAGTGGGTTTATGAGTTCCCACACGACTTTCCCACTCGATCCGATGTATTCTGGGCAATTAGGGGGATGTAGCTGGGTGTCCTTCCCTTCATATACCATGAAGGCATAGGTATATCCTGTAGCTCGGTCGCATAATTTATACATTTTAACCCCATAGCGGGCCCTTTTGGTGGGAATAAATTGTTTTATGCCCAATCTGCCACTAAATTTGACCAGGGACTCATCCACACATATGTGCTGGTCTGGGGTAAATAACTGGGGGAAGATATCAGAAAAATATTTTAGTAGTGAGCGAATTTTATATAGCTTGTCAAAATGTGGGTCATTTCGGGGAGGGCACTGGGTATTGTCATTGAAGTGTAGGAATCTCATAATCATGAGATACCTGGTTCTGGGCATTACAGAGGAAAAGATGGGCATGTGGTGGATGGGGAGGGTAGACCAATAGGAACGTAATACATTTTTTTTGGTTAGTCCCATACAGAATGTGAGGCCCAAAAAAATTCTAAACTCCTCCACTGTTAGGGCTCTCCATTCGTAGGGACGGGCATAATAGGACGTTGGGTTACTTGCTATGTATTGTTGGGCATATAGGTTGCACTGGGCCACAATCGATGCAAGCATGTCCTCAGTAAATATAAGGTTGAAAAAATCTAATGGTGAAAAATTTTCCGTATCCACCTGGACTCCTGGCTGGGCAGTAAAAGGGGGAATGATAGCTTCTCCTGAATTGGGTGGCAGCCATAAGGGGTTCTCAAGGGAGTAGGGAAGGCTGGCATGGGACCTAACCCTTTGGGCCTGAGGTGACACCCCACTGGTACGTGGACTTTGTCGAGGCACTGCGGTGCTGGTGGATGGCACTGCGGTGCTGGTGGATGGCATTGCGGTGATAGTGGATGGCATTGTGGTGATAGTGGATGGCATTGCGGTGCTGGTGGATGGCACTGCATCCTCACCAGTACGTCTTCGTTTGGCAGGCGGACTCTCATCCTCCTCTGAGGCTGTCAGTGTACCACTGCTGGGGAAAGGCTCGTAGTCCACGTCAGACTCAGAATCTGAATAGGAATCTGAAGCGGAGAGCTCCCCGTTGCTCTCGTCGGCCGCAAGAATATTATATGCCTCCTCGGCTGAATATACTCTTTGTGACATAGTGATGAAGAATGGCAGATATGTGGCACTGATGACACGTGACACTGGCAGATTGCACTGGTGATAGATGGCACTGATACGTGACACTGATGTGGTAGGTGACACTGGTGACACTGATGACACTGATGTGGCAGGTGACAGACAGGTGGCACTGACGACAGATGGCACTGACAGATTGCACTGATACGTGGCAGGTGACACTGACAGGTGGCACTGATGTGGCAGGTGGCACTGATGTGGCAGGTGACACTGACAGGTGACACTGATGTGGCAGGTGACACTGACAGGTGACACTGATGTGGCAGGTGACACTGACAGGTGACACTGATGTGGCAGGTGACACTGACAGGTGGCACTGATGTGGCAGGTGACACTGATGACACTGATGTGGCAGGTGACACTGGTGACACTGATGACACTGATGTGGCAGGTGACAGACAGGTGGCACTGACGACAGATGGCGCTGACAGATTTCACTGATACGTGGCACTGATACGTGGCAGGTGACACTGACAGGTGGCACTGATGTGGCAGGTGACACTGATGTGGCAGGTGACACTGACAGGTGACACTGATGTGGCAGGTGACACTGACAGGTGGCACTGATGTGGCAGATGACACTGACAGGTGGCACTGATGTGGCAGGTGACACTGACAGGTGGCACTGATGTGGCAGGTGACACTGACAGGTGGCACTGATGTGGCAGGTGACACTGACAGGTGGCACTAACGACAGATGGCACTGACAGATGGCACTGATGACAGATGGAAGCACTGTGGCACTGATGTGGCACTGTATGGGCACTGTATGGGCACTGTAGGGTGTTTCACTAAATGCTTGGCACTCACAGTTATCACAGATCGCTCTCTCTCCTCACACACGGTCTCTGTGTGAGGAGAGAAAACCGGCAATGAGAGATGATCTCATATGTTTACATTTGAGATCATCTGTCATTGGAAGCTCGGATCGCGCTGTAAACGGCCGCTGTGATTGGCCGTTTACGGCGATCCGTGACTGGCTGTATCCAAGGGACACGGCCAGAGCAGAATTTCCCCGATGCGCGCTCCCGGGAGCGCGCATTGCGGAAGTGAACAGGAGGACGTCCAGGGACGCCCTCCCGGCAATTGGAGTCCGCGCTGTAGCCGTCTTTCGGCTATAGCGCGGACGCCTAGTGGTTAATGTTACCTACAGAGTATGTTCCTGTTATAGTGGATATGTGTGTTTTTGTTTTAATATACACAAGTTCCCTCTAGGAACCTTGAGTGATGTTGTGTCTCTTGGCTCTGATAGGTCGGGATGCACCTACGTGACCGCGGTGATGATTCCCGCTGATATCGCGGGATTTCTTTTCCTCCCGGTCACGTGATGTTGTTTCCTTTCCGATCATGTGATCCGGGAATGACGTCTGGTGGGCTTTGCAGCGTGACGTTATATCCTTTTGTTTGACACGCGGGCGAAAGGCTCTATGGACTGGTTTGTTCCGGTCTGTGGACTCCTTGGATGATACACCCGCCTGTCACTTCTATGTCTTAGATTATTGGTTTACTTGATCATGTGACAAACCTCCTGATCAGATGAATGTCCTTTGTCCAATGATATTCAATTTGAGTCTCTCTTTCTCATTGGTTATGTATTTTAGGTTTACTTATAAATATTAGCAGCATGGAGTGGGTTGTCTATGCCCCAGTTGAAGACCATTAGGTGGAAACGCGTCAGGCGGTTACGCCCTCTCCATGCTGCCTTTGTTTTTAAGTGATCACATTTTTATTTGTTCGGTTTTTTAGAAATAAAAATCCCCTTTTTTTACCTGCACTATGCGGAAGTTTTCATTTTCTTTTGCATATTGCCTGGATGAGAGCGATTGCCCATTGTGGGCCATTTGTGGCACACCGTGTTTCCAAAGTCTTGTGTTTGGAATTCCTATTTTGATGACCTGCCTTGATGACTCCTGGAGGTTCGGTTGATGACCCCTTGAGGTTCGGTTGAAGTCCACCTTGCCAGCTTCACCATCCTGGATATCCTTCTACCTGCCCGGTTGGGCTTATTGCCTTATTGACTCCATGTCGCTGACAGGGGAGTCCACCAGATTTGTTAAGAGTACCCATCTTTTCTCATCCACTGATGTTGAGTACTATTGATGTTCACCATATTCACCATCAAGTTTAAAGACTTATGGACTTGATTTTACCTTTGTTCAGTTTGTTATATATTCACTTAGTGCTGCATTTTTTTACTTTCCTTTTCATTGTTTTGTCACAACGTATGTAGCCGTTTATTTGTTTGTTTTATATTAGTGAGTGCAGTGTTTTTGTACATTTTTAGTGTTATATAAACTAAAACTACCACACATATGACACGTTCTAAATGTAAATGTACATGTTTAGACAAATGCAGAGGAGTCTTTAAAAAAAGTGTTTGGGGGACTGGAACTTCACTTTAACTTCTGCTTTGTTGCTAATGGTCTCAGCATTTTCCTTTTTAAGTTGTAACTGCAAACTTATATTGTATTGGCCACCATCTTCAGGCCCCTTCAAGTCTAATGCCCCTTACACGGTCAGATTTTCCGACGGAAAATGTTCAATGGGAGCCTTTTGTCGGAAGATACATATATATATAAATATATATATATATATTTTAATACATTGCCTGCACTGTATATTCTACACTGTATATACAGTATATATACTAAACTGCCTGCACGCCACTAACTAACCTGCCTAATCTCGTTCAAGTTCTCCTCTCCACGTTCTTATCACACTATAAATGGCCGCCGTGTAAGCAGCCTTATATAGTGTGGAGCGTGGACTTAGCCCCCTGCCTTTGGCCAATCATGGCTCTCACAGCAGATCGCGCTGTGATTGGCCAAAGCATGCAGGTCGGGTGCATGCTTTGGTCAATCAGTAGCCGTCAATGCTTTGCGATCTCACAGTGCATTATGGGGCACTCCATGGTGCTCTAATTTGCCACCAATGCCCCATCTATTCGGTTCGTATGTGAACACCCGATGTTACACTATTACACTATTCCCTTTACCATAATACTGTATACTGGGAACAGAGCCATCTACTGGCAGACAAGCTAACTGCAACTGCCTACAAATGGTTGGTCAGCTTAAGACTTGTAGGGAACCTAGGGAAGGGGATAGTACTATATATGTTTGACTGCAACAAAGGTGCGAACCCACCAGGAAGCCGTCAATTGTATTGGGCCAATCACAATCGGCCAAGGTGTGCCCACGCCCCATCCCGCCTCGGCTGCTTATGATTGTCCCAGTAGAGTGACAGATTCCTGGGGGGGATCAATCAGATGGGATGGAACTAGGGTCTGAACATGCCAGCCGTTGGTCAATAGCATTAATATTATAAGTTCAGATATTGAGTATCCTTTTCAGCACTCTAGAAGCTGAATTATTACAGATATATACGTTTTATGGTAGGCTATAAAATGCAGGTAAGCTCCAGTCTTTTAGAAGAGCAGCTATCTATTTGTCTTTATGAAGCAAACACTGCTCCACGTGACACCTGTTGAGTAAAGGAAGTGTTAAAATTTCCATCATACTAAGAAAAAGTTGTAATTTCCCTGGAACTACGTGCTGTCCCATGCATACACGTATACGAAAACAGTGCATCTAATATATCTGTCACCTGATTTTTATAGACTGGCCTGATTTGAAGTTTTTTAGTTGTTAGTTCCCTAGAAAATCTCTGCAAGTTCTTACACCATGTGTTATGATACCAGGAAAAAATGATTTATTTATTTTACAAGAAGGAAAGAATAAACCAAAGAAACATTGGACTAGCTATTACATGATTACAAATGTTTTCTATTGTTCCAGCGGTATTGGTGTTTGTGTGGTTGCAGCATGCTCTGGTGTGTTTACTGCAACCTATACTATACCAGTCATCAGAATATCATTTGTAAACCAACATGAATTCTTGAGGCTGAGACTTTTCACTTAGTAAATTGTGTGAATATTCAGTTGAAATGATGAAAGATGAAATAAACAGTAAATACATTTGTGAATATTGCAAATACTACTATATTGTGAACACAAATTATCGTGTGAAGATTATTAAAGTATAACAAAATGCAAAACTTTAAAAAATGTTTAATTTTATGTGTTTTAGATTTTGATAGAGTGGAGAGGGATTAGAACACCTGTCATTTTTTATTGCTGTCTGTGCCTCTGTTAGGGAAATTCACTCTCTATAATTTTCCTGCTTACCGTTATCATTGAAAGTGAACGTAAATGAAAATCTCAAATTTTGGGTTGACATCAGAACACTAATAGAGGGAAAATCTTCCAATGAGGACGCTAGTTCTGGTAACACACTGGGATTACATCACTTTGGAGGGCTTTTCTCTCACTTCTTGTCTGGGTGATGGGACAGGACGTGAAGGGAAACCTCTCAAATGGGACCCAAATGCAAAAAAAAAAAAAATTAACGAAACTGACGGGGTTTATAACTCTATCCAAAATGAAAAAAAAGTTTTGCCTTTAGTTACACTTTAAATCTTACACTTAAATCTGCCTCAAAGTGAATGTAAATCCCAACAATTAAAGTGTATGTTACCCTCCAAAAATAACACTACATATACTGTATGTGTTGTTTTATACATTTGATTCCTATTAAATGTAGCCTTTAAAGATTTTTTTTCCTATATTTTTCCTAAATACTTGAGAATTCTATTAGTTTGCTTAACCACTTCAGCCCCGGAAGATTTTACCCCCTTCCTGACCAGAGCACTTTTTGCGACTTGGCACGGTGCCGCTTTAACTGTCAATTGCGATTTTTATAATGACTGCGACATTATGGCGGACATATCGGACAATTTTGACACATTTTTGGGACCATTGGCATTAATACAGCGATCAGTGCAATGAAAATGTATTGATTACTGTAAAAATGTCGCTGGCAGGGAAGGGGTTAACACTAGGGGGCGATCAAGTGGTTAACTGTGTTCCCTATTGTGTGTTCTAACTGAAGGGGGAGGGGACTGACTAGGGGAGATGACAGATCGCTGTTCATACTTTGTATGAACAGACTATCTGTCACTTCTCCCGTTAGAGAACTGGGAGCTCTGTGTTTACACACAGAGCTCCCGGTTCTCACCATGTTACGAGCGATCGCGGGAGCCCAGCAGTCATCGAGACCGCCGGGCACTTGCATCAGCTCCGGAGGCGAGCAGCGGGCGCGCTTCCCTAGTGGGCATCTTTGGAGCCGACGTAACATGATGGTGATTCGCCTGGCCATGCCATTCTGCCACAGTATAACTGTGGTGGGTGGTCGGCAAGCGGTTAAGGTAGCATTCCAGTCAGATCCTAACCATACCTAAACCTGCTCAACCCCCCCCCCCAATTCAAAGTCTATCCTAACTAACCTGTGAAAGGAAAGATGTCTATACTTACCTATTTAGAGGGTGCTCCAGTCTGGTCACATGATCCTTCAAGAGGCTGGCTTCAGTATAGAGGAAAGATCGCCAACAATGGCTGCAGAGCCTGGGTGATGATGTCACCCATAGATTTACTATGGGACATCTGTTGTTGACTGTCCCTCGGATACACTGAAGTCAGCACTGGAAACCGGTCATGTGACCTGAGTGCCCTCAGCATAGGTAGGTATAGACATCTTTCCTTTCACAGGCTAATTTGAATAGTCTTAGAATGGGGGTGGGAGTAGATTTAGGTATAGTTAGGATTTGACTGGAATGCTACTTTAACTGCTATCTCAAACTGACCATACTAGCCATAGAAAAAGATGATCCTGGTGTGGTCAGTTTGCATCTCTTCTCCTGACTTGGAAGCTACAGAACGCTATAGCTATGCATGGTGGCCTGTAGTCCTGCAGTCAGACTCAGCTGCCACAGCTCTGTCTAGATCTAGACCATCAGAGTTTGATTGACAGGTACAGGAGCCATGCAGTCCGAAGAGCATCTTAAGGAGCCCCTGGTATGATGTTGGTGGAAGCCTCTGAGAGTCTTCTGCAAGCCCTTCGAACTGTGGAAGAGGAGGAGCACAATCAGTCATGTGATCGCAGCAAAAAGGAGCTGAAAAAATGCCTGGTGGCTTTGCATTTTTTTTACATCCTTTACATTCACAATTCAACTTCTCCTATTTGCTTTCTTCTGGTCTGTTAAGTATACCACTGAATATGTTATGTTATACATACCTCCCAACATTTTGAGATGGGAATGAGGGACACATACTAGCAAATGTATGTGGGCATAGGACACGCCCCCTGCCACACCGCCTTAAAGGAGAATTAACAAAAAAAAAGGTTAATTAAATCCACAAGGGCTTTTTTTTACCACTAATATTCCTTTATATTGGCTTTTAAAATTAAAATGCAGCAATTTAGAAATTGGATGAAAGGTTTAGCACTGGGAAACACTTTCTGAAAGATAAAAAGTGCATTTTATATACAACTATATGGATCAGACCAAAATGAGGGACAAATGAGGAGGAAAGAGGGACAGAGGGACATTGCTCCAAATCATGGACAGGCCCTCGAAATCAGGGACAGTTGGGAGCTATGTGTTATATCTGTTTGATAATTGCAAAAAAATACCTATTGATTCTGCCAGAAATCTAGAGAAATTATATCTTCCCGTACACTTTGCCTCTTCTGCATTCTTACCTTTTTGCACTGTTAGCCACAACTTCCCGATATGTTTTGGAGAAGAGGAAAGGGGGAGATGTTCTGTAGTTCCAAACCACATCCTATCCTAGGGTGACAATGCTGCTCCTGCATAGATGCAGTATGGTATGTGTTTTCACCCTAGGACAGAAAGTGTTACCGGCGGGTGAAAGAAAAAGGAAAAGAAATTAAGCAGCCACATCTATGGACTGGTAAGCTGCAACTTAGTTGTTCTTGAGTTTGGATAGGTTTCAATAACAGATACCTATAGATAAATATGCGAGAGATGTGTGTTTTCACATGATTTTTAGGTGCTCCCATTGAAATCTTTTGGAGCCAAAAATGCTTGAAGCTTGTTTCTCAAAAAAAACTCATGTACTTTTTCGAGCTGCAAGCTTCAAGCGACAATATACTCAACTGTGAACGGGCACAATAGAAAACCATGGGATTTTAGATGTTGAGTGCTTTGAAGCTTCAAGCTTTGAGCTACAAAACGCTCAGGTGTGAATGGGGCTTTGAAGTGGTTAAAATGTCTGAAGTTGCTGTGTGTTAATGATTAGCACTTACCTTACAGCACTGGTGTCCTAGATTCAGTTGTATATTAACGTGATATGAAATCCTAGGCTTTTTTCTTTTTCAGCAGCTCACATTAATAGCCCTTTCTTCATATTTTAACCTCTTCCCCTATGAGCTATAGCCAAAAAAAGGCTACAGCGTAGGCTTCCAGTTCTGGGAGGTCATACATGGATGTCCTCCCAGAACCATGCCTCCCACGTGCCCTCTGGGGTGCACGTTCCGGCGTGCTCTGTGACCACTGTGTCTTTCGGACTCAGCTGATCATCGTCAGAAGATCGTCATAAAGGGACAATCACAGCGGCCCTTTACTATGTGATCAGCTGTTGTTGGAAGTCCTTTCCTCCCACGTTGTGTCTGTGTGAGAAAAGGAGAGCTGTTAACTGGCAAGACTGTCAGTACATTGTTTACACTGATAATCAGGGCATCGATCATCAGTGCCCTGATTATCAGTGCAGCTTATTAGTGCCCATCAGTGCAGCTTATCGGTGCCCATCTGTGCTGCCTCATCAGTGCCGCTTATCAGTGACACCTCATTCTTTTTTCGTTTGTGAAGCACCCTCTAGTGTGCTACTAGTAAGAGTGCAGGAAAATGTATTGTCTGGCTCATGCTTAAACCTGTGAGTCTTAAATTTGGTCATGGGTTTACTTTAGGTCTGTATGGGTGACACATACAGACAACTCTCCCCCGGGTTCTGGAAAGTTGGAGAACGTTCAGGAAACTGGAGGGCAGAGGCTAGAAGGGTTGTTATGCATACTTGGGGGAGTTTTGCTAATCCCCGGGCAGTGGGCCTGACATGGGGCTAAGCCAACCCTTAAAAATAAATAAGTCATGCTGGCAGGGGAGTCAGGTGGAGAATGGAGTGCTAAGGGGACTGTCATGGCCCTTTAGGTGCACCCCCTACTCTTGGGTGGTGCTCTGCCTCAGGTCGGGGCTTAGGTGCTTGTCTTGGAGGATCCTGACAATAGGGGAAGCTTGGGAGGAGTCTTCCCTGAGAGGCAGCAGGAGCAAGGAGGACAGTGTGAGTACTACAGCACAATGCAGGGACTTACAAGGGGAGATAGAGCTGTAGCACTTACTCACGGTGGAGCTGCTGGTTTAAAGTGGGCTGTTATCGTCACCTTCGTTACCTTAATTTCACCAGAACCGGGTCTAGGGTCCCGTTGAGTTTAATACCAGACAGTGTAGACACCAGACACTTGAGTATCTTTTCCAATGCTTTAATAAAGAGTAACTGAAGGAAGTAGCGGGAAAGAGGTAGCAGAAGAGTTGCAGGGAAGTTCAAATACCTTTTCTTGATGTAGAATTATGAATTGGAATCTTGTAGATGAAAACACTCTCCTTTTAGAGTTGAAACTTTGCCCACCCGGATAGGTTTCTCTCACTAACCTAGCAACTTGCACGCAGCACGAACAAAAGTCTCTGCCACAGACTTGAATGGAATAGAAACCCGTACGATCCTCTGCCACAGGATGTAATGGTTTACGATGGACAGCAAACACAGCACTAGAACCTTTAAGCCGACCCGGCAGTACTATGCCCCTCTCCAGACCAGCACTCTGCATGATCCTTCCATGACGGGTCCTCCCCTGGGATCTTCTCAGTTGTCCAACTTCTTCCTGTAGGACAGACAGCACAGGACCATTCCCTCGCCGCTGTGGTAGGCCCCAGACAGGCTTCTGGGCCCACCCACACGCTGAAGCAACGTGGTCCTCCTGGTCGGAGGACCACGCGGTAGTACTCCTAACGCATACCTGTCGGCCAGAAGGGCCAGCAGGTGGAGCAGAAAAACCCTTAATCATGGCATCTGTCCCATAAATACCCTCTCCCAGAATGCAACTCGGAGGACCACCTCCACCGAGTTATCTCTGGGATAGAAGAGCACCCATACGCTTCAGCGCGTTGCCTTTCCATCACCGACCCATGGCGACAACGACACCCACAGGAACAGTGTGAAACTACATTCAACACAGCCAAACTGGAACAGAGGCTAAATCTGACTATGTATAAAACAGATAACCCACTAAATTTACCTATAAGCGGTAGATGAAAATCTACCAGCACTACATACTCCCCCCACTACAATAGACGTTGTCCTCAACGTCTGTCAAAATAACTCCCAAGCCTGAGAGTAGGTATTTGAACTTAGAACTTGGATAAGGAAGAAGAAAAGATAGTATAGAAATATTACAGTTTCAACATTTATACAACAACATGTTCACATCCGCAAAAGAAATCACATTAGAACTGTCACAAACCCCACTATCTATCTAGCTGAAAAGCCTAACAGCTTGATAGGAGATCCAATTGTTCCTGAAAAAAACACACTCTAGATATGTACAGTATCATCACTAAACAGTTTAGGAGCAAAGCCTCATTCCAGAATAAGAATGACACTCTCTTCCCAAATATTTTCATTTTAATGGAAACAAACTAAAGTAACTTGGGTTGCAGGACAGTATTCCAACATGATACATGATAACGACCCCAAACACACCTCCAAGACGACCACTGCTTTGCTAAAGAAGCTGAGGGTAAAGGTGATGGACTGACCAAGCATGTCTCCAGACCTAAACCCTATTGAGCATCTGTGGGGCATCCTCAAATGGAAGGTGGAGGAGAGCAAGGTCTCTAACATCCACCAGCTCCGTGATGTTGTCATGGAGGAGCGGAAGAAGACCCCAGTGGCAACCTGTGAAGCTCTGGTGAACTCCGTGCCTAAGAGGGTTAAGGCAGTGCTGGAAAATAATGGTGGCCACACAAAATATTGACACTTTGGGCCAAGTTTGGACATCTTCACTTAGGGGTGTACTCACTTTTGTTGCCAGCGGTTTAGACGTTAATGGCTGTTATTTTGAGGGGACAGCAAATTTACACCCTTATACAAGCTGTACACTCACTACTTTACATTGTAGAAAAGTGTCATTTCTTCAGTGTTGTCACATGAAAAGATAGAATAAAATATTTACAAAAATGTGAGGGGTGTACTCACTTTTGTGAGATACTGTACATGTGTATAATTGCTTATATAGTTTATTGAGCACTGCACATGTTATATTCATATTGAAGTTTATATGGGTAAGGATAATTTACCAAAAATCAGAAATATAATATATAATATAATGCTTACCGACCATTAGATGTGGTTGCTGCTTTAGTACTCTTTAGGCTTTTTCCTCCCTGTTTCCACCTGGTGGTCTGGCCAGTATCACACCTGTATTAGAGTGCCTTCACTCTGGATATAGGAACCACAGCCACACCTTTCGATAGCAGCATTGCCAGTCTGGCGGGAAGGAAGTGTTAAATGCTCTAGCAGATTTAAAATTAAAGGCAAACTCCAGCTAACTCTTTTTAGTGTCAGTGGTAGATGGTTTGTCTGAACCCCCTAACTGCTACATCTGCAGGACCACTTATTCTGTTGAAAAACCACAGACTTACTGGCTGGGTCACCAGTTGAACATAAAGGAAAGAAAGTCTAAAAAAGAAAACAAATGCAACCACCGCATTTACCAATTGGTAAGCTGCAATGTAATAAATATTTGCCTTTGGTGTTTAATACTGCTTTTTGTGTGAAGTGTACATTATCGTATACGTTTTTTTAGGACAAGAACTTCTGTGATTAGCTTTTTGAAATGTTAAATGAGAGTGTTTCATATACAGAAAAACATGGAAAATAAAGAGATATGCACACATGGTGTACGCTCTGTCTTATTTTCCATGTCCATTTTCATCTATGTTTTCATTTTATACATGCTAATTTAGGTAGTCATTTAGTCCAAAACATATGAATAAAACCACATAAAAATACATAATTAGAGGAACTGTGCAAAGCAAAATGATCTCTGAATTTTCACAAAACAGGTTTTGCGTATTAGCAATGTGACTGAATCATCATGCAGGATACTGCAAGAAGTACACCAGATGTCTGCCTGTAAAGGGAACAGATGTAGAAGTCTTTCTGATATTCTTCCCTGAAGGACTTCAGCCCAGACCATATGTAGCCAACACAAGGTAGCTGCTTCTATCAGCCTTCATTTTATCAGATGGGATGACACATAATCCTCTGATGGATGTCATTCCACCAAAATGAAAATATCATACAGTATATATATATATATTTATACGTTGTATGTGTGTAATCAAGTAAACCAGAATATACATTATTGAAAACAGATTTGTAATGTCAAATTTTGCAACATGAATTCTCCAATCTACTTTTTCCTGTGTAAATCTTCCCCTTTTACTATCTAAAGTCATTTATCAGACTGGCTGCTTTAAATCTTTAGATGTACAGACACTGATCACTTTACTTTATTCACTTAGCAAAATAAATGTTAGTAAATAAGGTGTGCGTGCACTTTGTATACACAATCATGTGCAAGTGAAAAGATAAAAACAGGATTTTTGTGAACACAGCTTCACCTTATTTGTTGAGCTCTGTAAACACGCGCTTTGCAAAGTGAGCATTTACTTTACTAAGTAAACAGTTTCTACTACATTAGTAAATCTACTTTATTATGTCCTAACGGTCCTTGAGATTGGAGCTTAATTTTCTAATATAACATTGTATAAGCCTTCTACATGGTTAAGTTGGTTAGTAAATATTTTTCTGTACATCCTGGGGATTCGGTGCCCATTAATACAGTACATGAAACATTGAAAAGTCATTAACCACTTCAGCCCCGGAAGGTTTCACCTCCCTTCGTGACCAGGCCATTTTTTTTGCATTACGGCACTTCGTTGCTTTGACTGACAATTACGCAGTCCTGTGATACTGTAACCAAACAAAATTGATGTCCCTTTTTTTCCCACAAATAGAGCTTTCTTTTGGTGGTATTTGATCACCTCTGCGGTTTTTATTTTTTGCGCTATAAACAAAAAAAGACCCACAACTTTGAAAAAAAAAACCCAATATTTTTTACTTTCTGCTATAAAACATATCCAATAAAAAAAAATGTAAAAAAATTGAATTTCTTCATTAATTTAGACCAATATGTAATCTGCTACATATTTTTGATAAAAAAACAACCCAATAAGTGTATATTGATTGGCTTGCGCAGAAGTTATCGCGTCTTCAAATTATGGGATATTTTTATGGCATTTTTATTTTTACTAGTAATGGTGGTGATCAGAGATTTTTAGCGGGACTGCGACATTGCGGCGGACAAATCGGACACTAAATGACACCTTTTGGGGACCAGTGACACCAATACAGTGATCAGTGCTAAAACAATGCACTCTCACTGTACTTATGACACTGGCAGGGAAGGGGTTAACATCAGGGGATTAGTGTGTGCTCCTAGGGAGTGCTTTCTAACTGTGTGGGGGATGGACGGACTGGAGAAAGAGAGAGATCTGTGTTCAGGCTTAGCAGAAACTCAAGATCTCCATCTTCCTCTCAGACAGAATGGCGGTCTGCCTTATTTACCTAGGCAGACTGTCATTCTGCCTCTCCTGTCAACGATCGGTGGACATCGCATCTGCCAGGCCCGCGTATTGGCTCCTGCTGTGTCCAATCACATGGGGAGCCGGTCACGCACCCTAGACCCGGAGGAAACGGCAACGTACAGGTACATTGTTTCACGCAGCTGGGCCGCCCTGCCGCAATAAATGTTTGGTGGGCTGTCTGGAACTGGTTAAAATACATTTTGTGTAAATATTTGAAGTAAAGTGAAGGGGTGTGGATGGACCAAGTGTCAGAATCCCAAGGGGTGGACAGGACGGCTGCTCTGGGCTCTGTGGTTTCATGTGAGGTATGTGTGTGTATGTGTTTGGGGTGCGGGGGGGGGGGATGCTGTGAGAAGATTGAGGAGGAGGGGATTTGTGTTGGGAGGGGCAATTGGGGGGGCGGAAGGTGCTAAAAATTGCTAGGAGTGGTAATTTAGGGGGATTTGTGCTGGGGGGGAGAAGATTTGTGCAAGAAGGGGGGATTTGTGGGGTTTGTGCTAGAAGAGATGATATGGTAAAGGTAGGAGGAGAATTTTTCTAGGAGGGGAATTTTTGTTTGGAGGGATTTGTGCTAGGAGGGGACATTTAGGGGTTGGATTTGTGCTAAGAGGAGTGACATAGGGGCATAGAGGGCAAAGATTTGTGCTGGGAGGGGGGATTATAGCAAGTGGATTTGTACTGGGGGAATTTATGCTTAGAGGATAAGCATGCAGATTGGTACTCACATTTTTTTTTTGGGAGGGGGGGTTTGCTGATACATAATGCTCATACATCTTCAAGAGGAGGGGGTGCAGTTTGGGATGTTTGCCCTGGGCTCTAGATGACCTTGTCCTGGCACTGATTCCAGGACCTAAGGGTGTCCATAGACACCCAGATGGTCAGAGATGCATGCAGGTGAATGTCTAGGACAGCACCAGGTGTGTTTATATGGAGTGGGTAGGGGAGGGATTAGCGCTGCCATCAGAAATTATGAGCCCACCTGACAGGGCCAGGGCCTGAGCCCCACCGCTCCTTACTCTAACCCACAGGCAGGGTGCGCTGTGGAGAAATGTTGGTGTGTGAGAATTGAGGCATTTAAAATTTGTAGAGAGCACAGGTGTCAAAAGTGTGTAACATGCAGAATGCAGGTGTCCGAAGTATGTAACATACATAGTGTAGGTGTCTGATGTATATAATGTACAACATTCAGGTGTCAGGATAATGTAATGGATAATGGATAGAGTGCAGGGGTCAGGTGTATAATGTACATAGTTTAGGGGTCAGGAGTGGGTAATGCATAAAGTGAAGGGTTCATGTATGTAATGTACAGAGTGCAGGGTCAGGAGTGGGTAATGTGAAGAGTGCAGGAGTCATGAGTGGGTAATTTAGATTAAATTTATATTGGATAGAGTGCAGGGGTCAGGTGTATAATGTACATAGTTCAGGGGTCAGGAGTGGGTAACAAATTGAGTGCAAGGGTCAAGAGTATGTAGCATACAGAATGCAGGGGTTAGGAGGAGGTAAAGGCTGAAAAGTCAGTGGATGAGGGTGTACATATGCCCCAGCCATGATAGTTTGCACTGTGGCATGGCAAACATGATCCCCCTGTTGCATTTAGCTGCCGACCCATTCTACGTACAATACACTCAGTTGCAGTGCAGTGGTGCAAGTTTTAGGGGTTAAACCAGGCAGAGAGGAAGCAATATTACACTTCCTCACCGCCTTGTTAAATGCTCTCTGAAAAGCTCTTTAGAGGGTGACACAAGTGTATGTCAATCCAAAGTAAAGTGCCTCCTGTGATCGAACTGCACTCACCTGCAGGCTCTGACACATGGGCTGGGGCAGAAAGGGGACTATTTAATGACTTTTGCGTGCAGGCAGAGTAATCTGCAGCATTTTGTTTCCCGCCACCTAAATTATAAAGTCCCAGCCTGTCCTGCCAGATTGATACAGAAGAGACTTAGTTTGAAGAGATATAGTTTGATATAGACCAGGACTTTCCCTTTCTGCCCCCGGATCCTCGCTAAACAAATGATGCCCAGGGAAGTTTTTTTTTTAATTGCTTCAGAGCAGAGTGCCCAGTGGCTGATCATCCCTTCTCTGCCTCCAGGCCCCGCTGCTGAATTGGCAGGGCTGGGTCCAGTACTAGAGAGCTGGCTCTACCCCCTGATTTGTTACCATGCACAGCTGCACCAGATTCTGTGTGCATCAGTTTTAGTAAATCCCCCCCAGTGTCACCTTAGTTAATTCACTTTCCTAAGTGAACAGCTCCTACTCCTTTAGTAAATCAACCCCTTTGTGTTGTCAGCAGGTAGAAAGAGCATAATGTTCATAAAAGACTGAAAGAACAGGACAGATGGGTCTATGATTTATCCATAGCAGAATAATCCACAGAGGACAATAAAGCCTGATCATGGCACATTTTTAAAATAATCTGCATTTACTCAGCAGTGCATTGTCTGTGTTTCATATGAAAATGCTAGAAGAGAGCACTGAATTAAAATTCAGATCCAATGACTATTCAGTCTGGACCTTTTTAACCAAACAGAAGCTTAAACATAATAAACATATATATGTATGACATATTTATTACAGAAAATAGGCTAACAAGGAACAAACTGTGAAGAAATACCTCATTCAACCCTGCTGCTCAGTTGTATGTCTGAAATGTCCTAGCTAGTAGCTAGTAACCCATATCTACAGTGTGTTGATAGCTATCATTTATAAATTTTTCTGAGACTGATCGAAGCAGACAGTACTCATCACTATGTTAGAAAAAAAATATTGTCAAGTTTCATAGTCATTTGACAAACAGAAAGGGCATACAACCCTTTTAAAAT
Source organism: Lithobates clamitans (assembly GCA_037952925.1). Taxonomy (NCBI): domain Eukaryota; kingdom Metazoa; phylum Chordata; class Amphibia; order Anura; family Ranidae; genus Lithobates; species Lithobates clamitans. Next base: position 4,639,971 of record JBBGZY010000228.1, on the reverse strand, counting down.
AGTATGGGGTGATGATAAAATGAAAAGAATGAAATAGAAGCCTGTACAAATAAATTGAATTACCCCATTCTTCAAGAAAGTACCCTATAATTTCAGTTTGTACCACTGAGGCTCTAAGGCATTGGTACCATTGAACATGGAGCTTTCAACTTAGTGCTCCAACCATAGACTGACAGAAAACATGACTTCACTGGCATCTGAACATTTATGACCAACACATCTTTGTCCGGGTGCTTTAAAGTGTAACCAAAGCCAGGACTTTAAAAAAAAAAAAAATTGGATAGAGAAGTGGGTAGTGTAGGACTGAGTACTTTTAATCACCTATGGCAAAATAAGAGTGTTTACGGTGTTACACTATGTGGATGTTTTCTTCATTTTATATCCACAATGCACATCATTTGCCCTATGTCCATTGAAATATATTGGAAGCACTGAACATTGTCTGGAGGATATGTGATGGCTGGTTGCTGATGATACACCTTATTGGGCGGATTTGACTTTTGACGTAATAAAGTCCTGCAACATCTTACACTGGGTGGTGGAGCACGTTGGTGATTTTTGGATCACGCACATCTTCTGCTATTTCACTTTCTGGATTTCATTGGTACACTTTGGATATTGTTTGTTCACCATATATGGACCTATTTATTTATTAATTAGCGCTATATTATTTATGTTTTAGTATAGGACTCTGCCTTTGTCCCTGTTAGTGAGAATTGCTTTCTCCATTTATCCTGGTGACCATAATCACAAGTCCTGCAAGTAACAGAACAAAAACAAGAGCAGAGGGAAAATCTTTAGATGGAAACTCCTGTTTGGTGGCAACTGTCTGAGAGAGGACTTTTCCCATTTTGGAGAGATTTCCTCTCACTTTCTGCTGTGTATACAGACATATAGTGAAATCTTCCCAATGGAACCATTCTTTCTCAATCCAAAATAAAAAGAAAAAATGTTTTGGCTTTAGATATACATTTAAAGGTTATGCCTCTGTTGGGACAAACATTTGGTAGAGGCAGTTGGATTCCTTGTGCTCTACCATTACCATGGCATCTTGGCCATAGTGCTTTATTATTGCTTTGTGAATAGGAATTCCAATTTGTTTCTAAATATCTTTAGCTTAAAAACGTGAACTTAAATCCAGCACATCGGAGCTTCTAAAAGCATTTAATCAAAACCATGAACTACCTAACTGATCATTTTTGGCATGTCTAATAAAAACGTTAACTTTTATCCTCCAAAATAATTTTGTTAAAGCGGAGACCCAACTTACCATCTTTATTACCTGAAATCAATAGAAATATCAAGATTTCTGTGAAAAAGGCATCAAAGGGGGGAGAACACACAGAACTAGTAACACAATGTAACATAGAGAGAATTATATTTTGTGGTAAATAACAATTAACAATTAGGTAAACGATGCGTTGGGAAAAATTAAAGGAAAATTTCTTGTACTCATTTTTTTTACTATATAATAAACCAAATATATTCTTGAAATTAAAAAAATATTTCCCAAATCTGCTAATAAACTTCTCACAAATGACACTTGAATATATCCAAAAGGCCTGGATCCAGATACTTAAAAGATCTAGTAACTGGCTTGCCCCATTCATCCTTTGACTCCTCACCCTTTTTATAAATTTTATATATAAATCGTTTAGTTCAGGAGAGTAACTACAATACGTTGATAACCTCCCAGAGCCAAATTTTATCTTTAATGTTTGACAAGGGATAAAAACCCAGCAGTGATTACACCCAAGCATTGATTTTTTTAAGCAGGTATACTCGAGGAAAGCTCTTAGATTTGCTATTACCCTGCAATTTATCTAAAGCTGGCAAAATATTGAAAGTTTGAGACCTCAAAGTACTATTTTGTGTAGCTGAGGATGCTGAAGCTGTTCCAAAATCCACATTTATATCAGAAACAGAATTAGGAACCACACCAGAGATTTGTCAAGTATACTAAGTGCAGACCAAACATCAAGCACAGAATTAGCAGACTGGATAATAGTGGCAAATAGGGATGAGCTTCGAGTTCGAGTCGAACCCATGTTCGACTCGAACATTGCCTGTTCGATTGTTCGTCGAATTGCGAACGTTATGGGCCGTTTGTGCCAAATTCGAGTGGCGCATCACGGCCCATAATTCACTGCGGCATTGCAGTGCATTTCTGGCTGATGATTGGCCAAGCATGCACTATGACCCGCATGCTTGGCCAATCACAGCGCCGTCTGTACAGAGAGCCGTAATTGGCCAAAGCCAATGGCTTTGGCCAATTATGGATCAGGGGGTTTAGTACACGCCCCACACTATGTAGTGTGTTGCGGCGGCGGAGAGAGATAGACAGAGAGACAGGGTCATTTGATTTAAGTTAGATAGAATAGGCAGGCAAGTCAGTTAGAGGCACTTAAAGTGTATTGTGTATATATATATATGCATCCCAGGTGTTGTGTATATATATATATATATATATATATATATATATATATATATATATATATATATATACACTGTATTAAGTTTAACTAGATCTGTTCCTGTTATTCTCTTCCTAATATACTGACAGGCAGGCAGGTGTTTTTACAGTATTTACAGTTAGTGTACAGTGTCCTCTGCACAGTGTGCACCTAAAGCTACCTGGAGACAATTGCTGGTGTTCTTCTCATCCTATTAGTACCACAGGCAGGCAGCTGCAGTATTTACAGTTAGTGTACTGTGTCCTCTGCACAGTGTGCACCTAAAGCTACCTGAAGACAATTGCTGGTGTTCTGATCCTATTAATACCACAGGCGGGCAGCTGCAGTTTGCGCCAAATTCGAGTGGCGCATCACGGCCCATAATTCACTACGGCATTGCAGTGCATTGCTGGCTGATGATTGGCCAAGCATGCACTATGACCCGCATGCTTGGCCAATCACAGCGCCGTATGTACAGAGAGCCGTAATTGGCCAAAGCCAGTGGCTTTGGCCAATTATGGATCAGGGGGTTTAGTACACGCCCCACACTATGTAGTGTGTTGCGGCGGCGGAGAGAGATAGACAGAGAGACAGGGTCATTTGATTTAAGTTAGATAGAATAGGCAGGCAAGTCAGTTAGAGGCACTTAAAGTGTATTGTGTATATATATATATGCATCCCAGGTGTTGTGTGTATATATATATATATATATATATATATATATATATATATATATATATATATATATACACACTGTATTAAGTTTAACTAGATCTGTTCCTGTTATTCTCTTCCTAATATACTGACAGGCAGGCAGGTGTTTTTACAGTATTTACAGTTAGTGTACAGTGTCCTCTGCACAGTGTGCACCTAAAGCTACCTGGAGACAATTGCTGGTGTTCTTCTCATCCTATTAGTACCACAGGCAGGCAGCTGCAGTATTTACAGTTAGTGTACTGTGTCCTCTGCACAGTGTGCACCTAAAGCTACCTGAAGACAATTGCTGGTGTTCTGATCCTATTAATACCACAGGCGGGCAGCTGCAGTATTTACAGTTAGTGTACTGTATCCTCTGCACAGTGTGCACCTAAACCTACCTGAAGACAATTGCTGGTGTTCTTCTGATCCTATTAGTACCACAGGCAGGCAGCTGTTTACAGTTCGTGTACTGTGTCCTCTGCACAGTGTGCACCTAAAGCTACGTAAAGAAAATTGCTGGTGTTCTTCTGATCCTATTAATACCACAGGCAGGCAGCTGCAGAATTTACAGATAATGTACTGTGTCCTCTGCACAGTGTGTGCCTAAAGCTACCTGAAGAAAATTGCTGGTGTTCTGATCCTATTAATACCACAGGCAGGCAGCTGCAGTATTTACAGTTAGTTTACTGTGTCCTCTACACAGTGTGCACCTAAAGCTACCTGAAGACAATTGATGGTGTTCTTCTGATCCTACTAGTACCACAGGCAGGCAGCTGCAGTATTTACATTTAGTGTACTGTGTCCTCTGCACAGTGTGCACCTAAAGCTACCCGAAGACAATTGCTGTTGTTCTGATTCTATTAATACCACAGGCAGGCAGCTGCAGTATTTACAGTTAGTGTACTGTGTCCTCTGTACAGTGTGCACCTAAACCTACCTGAAGACATATGCTGGTGTTCTGATCCTATTAATACCACAGGCAGGCAGCTGCAGTATTTACAGTTAGTGTACTGTGTCCTCTACACAGTGTGCACCTAAAGCTACCTGAAGACAATTGCTGGTGTTCTTCTGATCCTACTAGTACCACAGGCAGGCAGCTGCAGTATTTACAGTTAGTGTACTCTGTCCTCTGCACAGTGTGCACCTAAAGCTACCTGAAGACAATTGCTGGTGTTCTACGGATCCTATTAATACTAAAGGCAGGCAGCTGCAGAATTTACAGTTAGTGTACTGTGTCCTCTGCACAGTGTGCACCTAAAGCTACTCGAAGACAATTGCTGTTGTTCTGATTCTATTAATACCACAGGCAGGCAGCTGCAGTATTTACAGTTAGTGTACTGTGTCCTCTACACAGTGTGCACCTAAAGCTACCTGAAGACAATTGCTGATGTTCTTCTGATCCTATTAGTACCACAGGCAGGCAGCTGTTTACAGTTTGTGTACTGTGTCCTCTTCACAGTGTGCACCTAAAGCTACCTGAAGAAAATTGCTGGTGTTCTTCTGATCCTATTAATACCACAGGCAGGAAGCTGCAGTATTTACAGTTAGTGTACTGTGTCCTCTGCACAGTGTGTACCTAAAGCTACCTGAAGACAATTGCTGGTGTTCTTCTGATCCTATTAATACCACAGGCAGGCAGCTGCAGTATTTACAGTTAGTGCACTGTGTCCTCTGCACAGTGTGCACCTAAAGCTACCTGAAGACAATTGCTGGTGTTCTGATCCTATTAATATCACAGGCAGGCAGCTGCAGTATTTACAGTTAGTGTACTGTGTCCTCTGCACAGTGTGCACCTAAACCTACCTGAAGACATATGCTGGTGTTCTGATCCTATTAATACCACAGGCAGGCAGCTGCAGTATTTACAGTTAGTGTAATGTGTCCTCTACACAGTATGCACCTAAAGCTACCTGAAGACAATTGCTGGTGTTCTTCTGATCCTACTAATACCACAGGTGGGCAGCTGCAGTATTTACATTTAGTGTACTGTGTCCTCTGCACAGTGTGCACCTAAAGCTACCCGAAGACAATTGCTGTTGTTCTGATTCTATTAATACCACAGGCAGGCAGCTGCAGTATTTACAGTTAGTGTACTGTGTCCTCTGCACAGTGTGCACCTAAACCTACCTGAAGACATATGCTGGTGTTCTGATCCTATTAATACCACAGGCAGGCAGCTGCAGTATTTACAGTTAGTGTACAGTGTCCTCTACACAGTGTGCACCTAAAGCTACCTGAAGACAATTGCTGGTGTTCTTCCGATCCTACTAGTACCACAGGCAGGCAGCTGCAGTATTGACAGTTAGTGTACTATGTCCTCTGCACAGTGTGCACCTAAAGCTACCTGAAGACAATTGTTGGTGTTCTTCCGATCCTACTAGTACCACAGGCAGGCAGCTGCAGTATTGACAGTTAGTGTACTATGTCCTCTGCACAGTGCGCACCTAAAGCTACCTGAAGACAATTGCTGGTGTTCTTCTGATCCTAGTAATACCACAGGCAGGCAACTGCAGAATTTACAGTTAGTGTACTGTGTCCTCTGCACAGTGTGCACCTAAAGCTACCTGAAGAAAATTGCTGGTGTTCTTCTGATCCTAGTAATACCACAGGCAGGCAACTGCAGAATTTACAGTTAGTGTACAGTGTCCTCTACACAGTGTGCACCTAAAGCTACCTGAAGACAATTGCTGGTGTTCTTCCGATCCTACTAGTACCACAGGCAGGCAGCTGCAGTATTGACAGTTAGTGTACTATGTCCTCTGCACAGTGTGCACCTAAAGCTACCTGAAGACAATTGCTGGTGTTCTTCTGATCCTAGTAATACCACAGGCAGGCAACTGCAGAATTTACAGTTAGTGTACTGTGTCCTCTGCACAGTGTGCACCTAAAGCTACCTGAAGAAAATTGCTGGTGTTCTTCTGATCCTATTAATACCACAGGCAGGCAGCTGCAGTATTTACAGTTAGTGTACTGTGTCCTCTGCACAGTGTGCACCTAAAGCTACCTGAAGATAATTGCTGGTGTTCTGATCCTATTAATACCAGAGGCAGGCAGCTGCAGTATTTACAGTAAGTGTACTGTGTCCTCTGCACAGTGTGCACCTAAACCTACCTGAAGACATATGCTGGTGTTCTGATCCTATGAATACCACAGGCAGGCAGCTGCAGTATTTACAAAGACTTGGTAGAGTGGATGACCAAGCCGTCCTCATCCTACTCATCCTCTCTCACCCAGGCTCAGGGTACTTTGTCTGGCAAAGCAGCTGCCAAGGCGGCCTCTTCCCTCGGCTCAATGGCATCAGTCACTTCTTCCCTAGCCCCACCATGTCCTCCTGAGGAGTCCCCCGAACTGTTTGACCACAGTGTTGGGTACATGCTCCAGGAGGATGCCCAGCGTTTTGAAGGCTCCGATGATGGTACCCAGCTAGAGGAAAGCAGTAACGTGAGCCCAGAGAGAGGGGGTGCCCAAGAAGGACAGCAATCTGGCAGTCATGTTCCCCCAGCTGCAGCATACTGCCAGCTTGCCTCCAGTGATGAGGAGGGAGGGGATGGTGAGGAAGTCACTGACTCCACATGGGTGCCTGATAGGAGAGAGGAGGAGGAGGAGGGGGAGGCATATCTCCAATGAGGCAGGATGCCTTCCAGGGGTCAGCTTAAGGGCAGCACACCGACTGAATCACACCACAGAGCTCCGCATGTGCAGGGTGCTGCTATCTCTGCGCGTTATTCCAAAATTTCTTTGGCGTGGGCCTTTTTTGAGACGAGTGCATCAGATCGCACCGCTGCTATTTGCAACATATGTCTCAAGCGTATCTTGCGTGGCTAAAGCATCACCCACTTGGGCACCAAATGTTTGACCAGACATATGTCGACCTGCCATGCAGTTCATTGGCAAGCATACCTGAAAGACCCACACCAATGATCAAAGCGGACCTCTCCTTGCTCCTCATCAGCTGAGATCTCCAACTCCACTATACCTTTAGTACTCTCTGAAACCTGCACTGAGAGGAATGAAGGTGTAGAATTAGGTGTGTCACAGCCAAGTACTTGCGGGCAATCTGCTATCGGTACACCGACGTCAGATTGTACCAGACAAATTTCCCTGCCCCAGCTGCTGCACCGCCGAAAGAAGTTCGCTCCCAGCCATCCACATGCCCAGCGGTTGAATGCTAGCTTGGCTAAATTGCTAGCACTTCAACTGCTGCCTTTTCAGTTGATAGGCTCTTCCCCCTTCCGTGAGTTTGTGGAATGTGTGGTTCCTCAGTGGCAGGTTCCCAAACGCCATTTTTTCTCACGGAAGGCGATTCCGGCTCTCTACCGGCATGTGGAAGGCAATGTCTTGGCCTCGCTGGACAGGGCGGTTAGCGGTAAGGTGCATATTACCGCTGACTCATGGTCCAGCAGGCAAGGACAGGGACGTTACCTATCTTTCACCGCACACTGGGTGACTCTTCCGGCAGCTAGGAAAGATGCAGGACAGGGTGCAGTAGTGTTGGAGGTTGTTCCGCCACCACGCCTCCAAAATTCTACTAGTGGTGATTCTGCCACACCTCTCTCTTCCACCCCCTCCTCTTCTTCTTCCTCCATAGCCTCTTCCTGTGCTGATTTGTCCTCAGAACCAGCGGTGTTCCGTAGGCGTTCAAGGGGCTACGTAAGCATGCAGGCAAAAAGATGCCATGCGGTGCTTGAACTGGTGTGCTTGGGGGACAGGAGCCACACTGGGGCAAAGATTCTGTCAGCTCTGCAGGGGCAGGTTCAGAGGTGGTTGACGCCACGCCAGCTTAAGCTAGGAATGGTGGTTTGCAACAATTGCACCAACCTCCTCTCCGCCCTCCGACAGGGACAACTGACCCATGTGCCCTGTTTGGCATACGTCCTTAACTTAGTGGTGCAGCTGTTCTTGGGCAGGTACCTGGGCTTACAGGATGTCCTGAGGCAAGCCAGGAAAGTCTGTGTGCATTTCCGCCGGTCATATAATGCCAGTACTCGGCTGGCTGACCTCCAAAATAAATTTAACCTGCCCAAGAACCGCCTAATCTGTGACATGCCCACCAGGTGGAACTCAATGTTGGCCATGCTGCAGCAGCTGCACACGCAGCAAAGGACCATCAATGAGTACCTATGCGACTATGGCACCAGGACAGGGTCAGGGGAGCTTGTTTTTTCTTTTCCCCACGCCAGTGGGCTATGATCAGGGATGCATGCACTGTCCTGTCACCATTTGAGGAGGCCACGAGGATGGTTAGCAGTGACAGTGCATGCATCAGTGACACTGTCCCTCTTGTACACCTTTTGGAGCACACGCTGCGTGGAATAATAGACAGGGCACTTGAGGCAGAACAGAGGGAGGAAGAGGAGGACTTCCTTACCTCTCAAGGCCCCCTTTATCCAGACAGTGTTCCTGCGTACCCGCCGAACACACAGGTAGAGGAGGAGAAGGAGGATTGTGTCAGCATGGAGGTGGAGCCTGGCACTCAGCATCAGCAGCAGTCTTCAAGGGATCATTTACAGTCCGAAGAAACCCATGGACTTGTACGTGGCTGGGAGGAGATGGCTGCGGATCATGTCGTCCTTAGTGACCCAGATGACTCTGGAACGAATGCCTCAGCAAACCTACGCTGCATGGCCTCCCTGATCCTGCAAAGCCTGTGAAAGGATCCTCGTATTCGTGGTATCAAGGGGAGGGATCATTACTGGCTGGCAACCCTCCTTGATCCATGTTACAAGGGTAAGGTTGCGGACCTTATCTTGCCGTCATAGAGGGAGCAGAGGATGAAACATCTTCGGGAGGCCTTGCAGAAAGGTTTTTGCAACGCGTTTCCAGAGCCTGGGAGGTTACAATTTCCTGGTCCTCCTGAACAACGTGTTTCTGAGGCTTCGGTCAGTCACAGAAGGAGTGGTGGAGAAGGTGGCTGTCTGACCGATGCGTTCAGACAATTTTTTAGTCCGCAGCCCTAAGGTATGATCGATTTCAGCAACCATCACCAGTGTCTGATTCACATGGTGCAGAAATACCTAGGGGCAAGATCAGACTTGGACACCTTTCCCACTAAAAATCCTCTGGGTTACTGGGTCTTGAGGATTGATCACTGGCCAGAGCTTGCATAGTATGCAATTGAGCTACTGGCCTGTCTTGCATCCAGCGTTCTTTTGGAACGCACATTCAGTGCTGCTGGAGGCTTTGTACCCGATCACAGGGTGCGCCTGTCCACCAAATCGGTCCATCGGCTGACCTTCATAAAAATGAATCAGTCTTGGATCACCAGCTACTAAGCACCTGATGCTGATGTAACCAACTATTTTTTTTTTAATGTGAGATTCCTTCAAGACTGCCTATGCTGATGCTGAGTGACTATCCTGTTATGCTGAGTGACAATCCTCTTCCTCCTCAATTTTCATGCTGATAGCTTGTAAGAACATTTTTGATTCTGGGCACCGTCGCCAGTGGCTAAGGCCCAATTTTTCTGCCCCTGTTTAACAGGGGCGTGTAATTACAATTTTTGATGCAATACTTTTCAGCAGGGCTCATTCCTGCGCTCCAACTATAGTATCTGTGAAGGGTGGAAGTGTTGTGGCAGCAGTGGCTAAGGCCCAATTTTTCTGCCCCTGTTTAACAGGGGCGTGTAATTACAATTCTTGATCTAATATTTCACAGCAGGGCCCATTCCTGTGCCCACCAAGAGTATACTGTGAGGGCTTACAGTGTTGTGGCAACACCACCACCATCACCACCACCAAAGGCCCAATTTTTCTGCCCCTGTTCAACAGGTGCATGTAATTACAATTCTTGATATAATATTTCACAGCAGGGCCCGTTCCAGCGCCCACCAGTAGTAACTGTGGGGACTTACAGTGTTGTGGCACCAGCACCACCACCACCACCAAAGGCCCAATTTTTCTACCACTGTTCAACAATGGCATGTAATTACAATTCTTGATCTAATATTTCACAGCAGGGTCTGTTCCTGCGCCCACCAAGAGTAACTGTGAGGGCTTACAGTGTTCTGGTACCACCAACACCTAGGGCCCAATTTTCTGCAGAGTATATAGGGCAGGTCGTATAATATATATACTACTGTTCAGAGTATATAGTGCCGGGGGGCCTGAGGGACCCTACGCCTTTTTAAAAAAAATTTGGGGTTTCCCTTAATATTCATACCAGACCTAAAGGGCCTGGTATGGATTTTGGGGGGAGGACATCCACGCCATTTTTTGTGGTATTTTTGGTATTTGTATCTATATTGCCGGGATCCGACAATACATTACAGCTGCGAGCAGTTTTAAATGACATTTTATCCTTTAGAAATGTAATTTTGCTTTAGCACTGTTATAAACATGGGAAAGATGCGTTACTTTACAGGCATACTAAGGACACCCCCTATGCATGATATTTAAAGGAATATTTCATTTTTATTGTTTCACTTTAAGCATTATTAACCACTTCACATCCTGCCCATGTACATATAACATCTGCAGGAGGGATCTCCCATCCTGGGCGGGCGTCATAGGACATAATGGGCTTCGCTGGCATCTGGGGGGCGCTCGCGCGGTTCTCCGACGCGTCCCTCGGGAGCCGATGCGCATGCCTGGCGGCCACGATGTCCGCTGGGCACCCACGATTGCCCCTCAACTGAGCAGGACTGTGGATCTGTGTGTGTAAACACACAGATCCACGTCCTGTCAGGTGAGAGGAGACCGATCATGTGTACAGAGGAACACCGATCAGTCTCCTCCCCTTGTGAGTCCCCTCCCCCTACAGTTAGAATCACTACCTAGGTAACACAGTTAACCACCCCTTCACCGCCCCCTACTGTTAACCCCTTCACTGCCAGTGACATTTATACAGTAATCAATGCATTTGTATAGCACCAATCGCTGTATAAATGTAAATGGTCCCAAAATTGTGTCAAAAGTGTCTGATCTACCCTAGACAGTGCAGCACTGAGAACTCACCACCAGAGTTCCTAAAAGACATAGGGGTTAATTTACTATAGGCAAATAGACTGTGCACTTTGCAGTGCAAATGCAGTTGGACTAATTTCCCCAGAGCTCTGTAAATGTGGTGAGGATTTTCTTGTTTAAAAAATCAATCAGGTGCAAGAAAAATAAAAAAAAATGAATTTTTGCTTCAATATTATTAGATGATGGAGCAGAGCTTCACCATATTCGCTAAACTCTGGGGAAAATGAGTGCAACTGCACTGGCAAAGTGCAGAGCCTTTAGTAAGTAAACCTAATAGAAAACCTGTACTGAGAAAAATATATAGATTTTCACTGCTGGCCTCCTTATGAAAACACTAGTTGTCAAGCTGCTCCTAAATTCAGTATGTTTGTTGACAGTTGCAATTCCAGCACCCACAACCACACACAGTAGTGCAAACCTAGCCTAAATACATATTCAATTTGTAATGCCACTGTTTATAATAATTGTTATGTACTAGCAGACTGCATGTCCGTAACAGGCATTCACGGACAGGTGTCAAAATCAAGGATTTTACAAACTGTAAATTTAACCCTGATATATCCATGTGGCATTTACTTGAATGGCGCTATGTGGAGTCCCTGCATTCGCTGTTGCCAATGCTTTTACAAAAATGGCACCCCTGGCATCCCTTCATAAATTCAGCTGTGCCTGATCCTGATTTCTCTGAGCCGGCTGCCATGACCTCTATGCATATACAGCATCCCATGCGTCCCTCCATACATGCCTGTGCTGGCTTGTCCCTGCCGGCTGCTGTGGCTTCTATTCTTTCACAGCGTTCCTCCAGACATCCCTGGGCCACATGCTAAACTCTCCTGGGCTGCAGGTTGGACACCCCTGCTCTTTGATAACAGAAAGTCTAGGTGGAAATCACTACTTCAGTAAAACATTTCAGAACACCTCAGCTACTTGGAATTTTCCTCTTAAACAGCATTCCTCACAGTGAAATCTGGGGTAGCTCTGGGACACCAGCAAACAGCTGGAGGGATCAAAGGCCCGAAGACAAAAGGCCATTACACTGAAACTAGAGTACTCTGGTAGCAATTGGGGGTCTTCATAGTAGCTAGGTTTTCTGGTAAAGCTGTATGCTATTAGGCTCCAGGAGGGCCTAGGTTTGCCACCTTTTCTTTAAGCCAAACCAGAACATTTTAGTGGCGCATGGCAATTTTTTTTGTAGTTTACACTATGGCATTGTAAAAGACCTGGGAGAGGTTTGGGTGCCCCAGGTAGAGCAGTAATACAGCACACACGCGTAGTGCAACTTGGTGAACAGCGGGTGTGGCCAAATTGTGTTAACAGTGAGAGAGATTAGGGGGGTTGCAGGGGAGGGATAGGGGGTGGACTTGGGGGGGGGGTGTAGTATAAATAGGGGGCTGAAAGAGAAGAAAAGGAGGAGTGGGGGGTGACCTAAGACAGGAAGGTAGGGGGGAGGTGAGTGACAGGGGCGACTGGGGATGGAGGGGATGCAGCGAAGATAGGTTGTATATTGGTGATGTTGGGGGGGATACAGACAAGGATGGGGAGGGAGGGAATGAAGGAATGGAATGAGACTCGCAGAGAGAGAGGGGCTCGCTGTATAAGGTGACAGATGCGGATGGAGGTGAGCAGAGAGGTAATGATCTGGGGAGGATTGGGAAGTCAGTGGCGAGGAGAAGAAAGTGGCTGAATGAATAGGAGAGCGGCGTTATTGAAGCAGTGCTGATGGGAGTGAGGGATAAGAGCAGTGCATAATGCGAATAAAAGGCACTGTCATGTTTTACATTGTAGTTGAACAAAGCATGAATGAATGAGAAGCTGGAGAGAGTTGGGGAGTGGTGAAGGCTGCCAGTGCAGTCAGGTCAAAAAAGAAACAGTGCTGTGGGGTAGAGTGTAAGCTGCCGAGGGAGAAAAGAGTTGGTGGTGGTGAGTAGGGATGAGCCCAACACCCCCCGGTTCGGTTTGCACCAGAACCTGCGAACAGACCGAAAGTTCGCGTGAACTTTAGAACCCCATTAAAGTCTATAGGAATCGAACATTCAAAATCAAAAGTGCTAATTTTAATATGCAAGTTATTGTCCTATAAAGGGTTTGGGGACCCGGGTCCTGCCCCAGGGGACATGTATCAATGCAAAAAAAGTTTTAAAAACGACCTTTTTTCGGGAGCAGTGATTTTAATGATGCTTAAAGTGAAAAAAAAGTGAAATATTCCTTTAAATATCGTACCTGGGGAGTGTCTATAGTATGCCTGTAAAGTGGCACGTGTTTCCCGTGCTTAGAACAGTCCCTGCACAAAATTAAATTTTTAAAGGAATAAAAGTCATTTGAAACTACTTGCGGCTTTAATGTAATGTCGGGTCCCGGCAATATGGATGAAAATCAGTGAGACAAATGGCATGTGTACACCCCCCCCCCCCCCCCCAGTCCATTACCAGGCCATTTGGGTCTTGTTTGAATATTAAAGGGAACCCCGGACCCGAATTAAAAAAAGGAAAGGCGTGGGGCCCCCAGGCCCTATATACTCTAAACAGCAGTATACAGGCGGTGCAAACAAGACAGGGACTGTAGGTTTGTTGTTAAGTAAAATCTGTTTGTAATTTTAAACTGGTACATTTTTAAAGTGTAGCTCCAGCCAAAAAATCTATTTTTAAGCTTTTTGGAAAACATAGGGAAGGGTTATCACCCCTGTAACATTTGTTTTGCTGTCTGTGCACCTCTTCAGAAGATTTCACCTCACTTTCTGTCCCAATGACAAATGTTTTTTGAAAATTTGGGATTTTTAGTGAAACAAGGATTGGTGATAAAGCATCAGTGAAGAGGAGACACGTTTTTCCCATATTAATTCTTACAGGAGAGAATTTCCCTTCCTAGGGTTAGATTTCATCAATTTCATCTTGTCTCCTTCCGTTTGCAAGTAGGAGTCGTTTGTAAGTTGGATGTTTGAAAGTAGGGTCCTGCCCTATATACTCTGCAGAAATTGGGGCCTTAGGTGTTGCCACAACACTGTAAGCCCTCACAGTTACTCTTGGTGGGCGCAGGAACGGGCCTTGCTGTGAAATATTAGATCAAGAATTGTAATTACATGCCATTGTTGAACAGTGGTAGAAAAATTGAGCCTTTGGTGGTGGTGGTGGAGGTGGTGTTGCCACAACACTGTAAGCCCTCACAGTTACTCTCGGTGGGCGCAGGAATGGGCCCTGCTGTGAAATATTAGATCAAGAATTGTAATTACATGTCCCTGTTGAACAGGGGCAGAAAAATTGGGCCTTAGGCACTGGTGCCACAGCACTGCAACCCCTCACAGATGCTATAGTTTGAGCACAGGAATGAGCCCTGCTGCAAAGTATTGCATCAAAAATTGTAATCATATGCTCCTGTTAAACAGGGGCTGAAAATTTGGGCCTTGGGCACTGGTGCTGGTGCCACAACACTGTAACTCCTCACAGGTACTATAGTTGGGGTGCAGGAATGAGCCCTGCTGCAAAGTATTGCATCAAAAATTGTAATAACACGCCCCTGGGGCAGAAACAGGGGCAGAAAAATTGATCCTTGGCCACTGGTGGCAGTGCCCAGAACCAAAAATGTTCTTACAAGCTATCAGCATGAAAATTGAGGAGGAAGAGAATTGTCACTCAGCATAACAGGATAGTGAGAGATATAAAAAGCTGCGCTAAAAATTAAAGTCCATAATAAATGACATCAAGGATAACAAATATCCATTAGGAGCATAAAACACCACCACAGTGTGCCTATAAAATAATGTGCCCATCCACCGTAGCTGTTAATTCAGCTTACCAGACGGCAAGCTTAAAAAGGCAAGTGGCTTTAGCCCAGCCAAGGCCTTTAGGCTTGCTAATGATCCTGGTGTTTGGATGGCGGGGGGTAAATCTCCAAGGCTCACTCGCGGTATCCACGTATCCACATATTCAAATGGGAAACCCAGGTAGCTCAGAAGAAAAGAAGACTGGCCATAGTGTGATATCTTCTAAACATTTATTTTAAAACATGTAGTCACTCACAGTTAAAACAGCAGTTGCGCATACGAAAGCTGGCCAGCATACACAAGATAAGCGGACCCCTTTCTCCTACTCCGAGGGAGTGGTGACGTCAGTGCGTGCCTTTCCAGGCGCGTTTCGTCATCATCTGACGTTGTCAATGGTAAATGGGCAGCGCAGTGACTCACCACCATATAAAGGGAACCAAGCCTCGTTCTGAGTCACGAGCATCTAGTCGCCATATTGAATATGGGAAAAAATTCCCTCAATTCAAAGAATAAAAATTAAAATATACGACGCTGCGTATATCATTGTATAAAACCGAAATAAAAAAGAAAGGACTGTAATCGATCAGCTAATTGCTCCTACGGGATATACCCTAAATTTTATATACTATGGGTTAGGATAGGAGTAACATTAAACTTGTGTGATTCACATATACACATGGAGAAACAACTACATGTGAGTGTGAACTTATTGAATGATAATCGAATACCAGAAGGTATATTATATAAAAAAATATATGTATGACATACAAATATGAAAAAATTGTGTATATATGTGAAAAAAATATTTATGCATATGGGAAAAATGCAGCGCATGTACAAATGAATATAGGTCTTTAAAATGGTGAAACAGTCAAGAAATAACTAATTGACCACAGGTGCCTTGAAACACAAACGTCCATAGATGGATGTAAATTTCCAACCGCACAGGAGGTATAAGTACTCCAAGGGGTGGTGATGGTCTGATGGTTGTCAGAAAACACCTGGCATCATACAGCGACTCCCCAACCGAGAAACCGGGTCCCAATGGGTCATTCAGAGAAAGTGCAAAAAAGCCTCTTACCAGATCCTGTGGATTCCCATGTCAGCGACAGGGAATCGCATGCGCAGTTTGTCACAAATGACGTGGAATGGGAGCTCAGGAATCTCCAACCTCTTGGATTGTGGTCTGTATGGATCTCGGCCGGCAACCGGATGGGTCCTCACAACGAACCGTCCTCACACCGAACCGTCCCAGCGTGCATCAGAAGTTTCACAAACGGTCCCCCGAAAGGAGCAGTTGGAGGGACTGGATCTCATGCGGTAAATGTGGAAACAAAAAGAATGTGCCTCCACATGGTGCAGATAAAAAAGGGTGTTTTTATTGACAAAAACGACCATACACAAATAAAAGCGTGATCACGGTGGATAAAAACAAATGGGCAACAAAGAGAGTGGTGTATGTATCCGACGCGTTTCGACCTAGGGGTCTTCAACAGGGGCATGCAATAAAAGCGTTGACATCAGTGTCAATGTTTAACCCATAAGGTGCATAGGTCCTCAATCTGTGGATCCAGGCCATCTCCAATTTGGATATTTCTCTCACTAAAGAACTCCCTCTCCAGTGGGGACTGAACTTGTCTATACCCAAAAATATTGTGTTGGAGGGGTCCCTATCATGTACATATAGATAGTGCTTTGATACAGAGTGGTTCCTGAACCCACTCTTAATATTGGTGATATGTTCATTGAGGCGGACCTGAAGAGGCCGTTTGGTTCTGCCCACATATTGCAGGCCACAAGGGCACTGCAACATGTACACAACCCCCTCTGTAGCACAAGTGATAAAAGGTTTTATCTCATATGATTTATGTGTGCTGGTAGAGGTAAAGGTCGTGATCCGTCTATGGGGACAAGCACTGAATGAGCAGACCCTACATTGTCTGCATTGATAAAATCCTGGTAAATGATTGAAGAAACTGGGTTTTGAAATCGGTGGATTTAAAACATTTGGTGCTAACCGGTTACGCACTGATGGTACACCTCTAAAGATGACTCGAGGTTTTTCTGGCAGCACCTTATTCAACACCACATCACTACGTGCAACATGCCAATGTTTGTATATTAAGTTCTTAATGGTGCTGTGCTGCAAAGAATATGTGGTTAGAAAAGGGACACCAAGGGAAAGGTCATCATTAATACGAGGCGCTCTTTCTACCAACAAATCATCTCTATTAACTTCTTTGATAGTATCAAGGGTCATATTCAGGAATTCCTTAGAATACCCCTTCTCCAAGAACCTATCAGTGAGAACCTTCGCCTGCATTAAGAACTCAGTCTGACTGGAACAGTTCCTTTTGAGACTAAGATACTGGCTCTTTGGAACTGACTCCAGCCAAGGGCGATGATGGCAACTGTCCACAGGTATAAACGTAATCCTGTCGGTTTCCTTAAAAAAAGTGGACGTGGCAACCCTGTCTCCACTGACAGAAATCCTTAAATCAAGAAAATTTATGTCAGTTTGACTCATCTCATAATTCAAACTTCATCAGTTACAAAGCCTCCAGCAGAACTGAATGTGCATTCTGAAAGAATGCTGGATGCAGGACAGGCCAGTAGCTCAATTGCATACTGTGCATCCTTAAGACCCAGTAACCCAAAGGATTTTCGGTGGGAAAGGTGTCCAAGTCTGATCTTGCCCCTAGGTAATCCTGCACCATGTGAATCAGATGCTGGCGATGGTTGCTGGAACCGATCAGACCTTGGGGCTGCGGACTAAGAAATTGTCTGAACGCATCGGTCAGACGGCCACCTTCTCCACTGCTCCTTCTGTGACTGACCGAAGCCTCAGCAACACGTTGTCCAGGAGGACCAGGAAATTGTAACCTCCCAGGCTCTGGAAACGCATTGCAAAAACCTTTCTGCAAGGCCTCCCGAAGATGTTTCATCCTCTGCTCCCTCTGCGACGGCAAGATAAGGTCCGCAACCTTACCCTTGTTACGTGGATAAAGGAGGGTTGCCAGCCAGTAATCATCCCTCCCCTTGATACCACGAATACGAGCATCCTTCCGCAGGCTTTGCAGGATCAGGGAGGCCATGCAGCGTAGGTTTGCTGAGGCATTCGGTCCAGAATCCTCTGGGTCACTAAGGACGACATGATCTGCAGCCACCTCCTGCCAGCCACGTACAAGTCCATGGGTTTCTTCGGACTGTAAATGATCCCTTGAAGACTGCTGCTGATGCTAAGTGCCAGGCTCCACCTCCATGCTGACACAATCCTCCTCCTCCTCCTCCTCCTCTACCTGTGTGTTCGGCGGGTACGCAGGAAGACTGTCTGGATAAAGGGGGCCTTGAGAGGTAAGGAAGTCCTCCTCTTCCTCCCTCTGTTCTGCCTCAAGTGCCCTGTCCATTATTCCACACAGCGTGTGCTCCAACAGGTGGACAAGAGGGACATTGTCACTGATGCATGCACTGTCACTGCTCACCATCCTCGTGGCCTCCTCAAATGGTGACAGGACAGTGCATGCATCCCTGATCATAGCCCACTGGCGTGGGGAAAAAAAACAAGCTCCCCTGACCCTGTCCTGGTGCCATAGTCGCATAGGTACTCATTGATGGCCCTCTGCTGTGTGTGCAGCCACTGCAGCATGGCCAACCTTGAGTTCCACCTGGTGGGCATGTCACAGATTAGGCGGTTCTTGGGCAGGTTAAATTCCTTTTGGAGGTCAGCCAGCCGAGCACTGGCATTATATGACCTGTGGAAATGCACACAGACTTTCCTGGCCTGCCTCAGAACATCCTGTAAGCCCGGGTACCTGCCCAAGAACCACTGCACCACCAAGTTAAGGACGTGAGCCAAACAGGGCACAAGGGTCAGTTGTCCCTGTCGGAGGGCGGAGAGGAGGTTGGTGCCATTGTCGCAAACCACCACACCTGGCCTAAGCTGACGTGGCGTCAACCACCTCTGAACCTGCCCCTGCAGAGCTGACAGAATCTTTGCCCCAGTGTGGCTCCTGTCCCCCAAGCACACCAGCTCAAGCACCGCATGGCATCTTTTTGCCTGCGTGCTTGCATAGCTCCTTGAACGCCTATGGAGCACCGCTGGTTCCGAGGACAAATCAGCACAGGAAAAGGCCATGGAGGAAGAAGAACAGGAAGGGGTGGAGGAGAGAGAGTTGTGGCAGAATCACCACTAGTAGAATTTTGGAGGCGTGGTGGCAGAACAACTTCTAACACTACTGCACCCTGTCCTGCATCCTTCCCAGCTGCCAGAAGAGTCACCCAGAGCGCGGTGAAAGATAGGTAACATTCCTGTCCTTGCCTGCTAGACCATGAGTCAGCGGTAATATGCACCTTACCGCTAACCGCCCTGTCCAGCGAGGCCAAGACATTGCCTTCCACATGCCGGTAGAGAGCCGGAATCACCTTCCGTGAGAAAAAGTGGCGTTTGGGAACCTGCCACTGAGGAACTGCACATTCCACAAACTCATGGAAGGGGGCAGAGTCTACCAACTGAAAAGGAAGCAGTTGAAGTGCTAGCAATTTAGCCAAGCTAGCATTCAACCACTGGGCATGTGGATGGCTGGTAGCGAACTTCTTTCGGTGGTGCAGCAGCTGGGGCAGGGAAATTTGCCTGGTACAATCTGACGTCGGTGTACCAATAGCAGATTGCCCGCAAGTACTTGCCTGTGACACACCTAATTCTACACCTTCATTCCTCTCAGTGCAGGTTTCAGAGAGGACTGAAGGTATAGTGGGGTTGGAGATCCCAGCTGATGAGGAGAAAGGAGAGGTCCGCTTTGTTCTTTGGTATGGGTCTTTTAGGTACGCTTGCCAACGAACTGCATGGCAAGTCGACATATGTCTGGTCAAGCATGTGGTGCCCAAGCGGGTGATGTTTTGGCTACGCGAGATATGCTTGAGACATATGTTGCAAATAGCAGCGTTGTGATCTGATGCACTCGTCTCAAAAAAGGCCCACACCAAAGAACTTTTGGAATTAACGTGCAGAGACAGCAGAGCCCTGCACATGCGGAGCTCTGCGGTGTGATGCAGTTGGTGTGCTGCCCTTAAGCTGGCCCCTGGAGGGCATCCTGCCTCGTTGGAGATGTGCCTCCTCCTCCTCTCTCCTATCAGGCACCCATGTGGAGTCAGTGACCTCATCATCCCCTCCCTCCTCATCACTGGAGCAAAGCTGGCAGTATGCTTCAGCTGGGGGAACATGACTGCCAGATTGCTGTCCTTCTTGGGCACATCTTCTCTCTGGGCTCACTTTACTGCCTTCCTCTAGCTGGGTACCATCATCGGAGCCTTCAAAATGCTGGGCATCCTCCTGGAGCATGTACTCAACACTGTGGTCGAACAGTTCGGGGGACTCCTCAGGAGGACATGGTGGGGCTAGTGAAGGAGTGACTGATGCCATTGAGCCGAGTGCAGAGGCTGCTTTGCCAGACAAAGTACCCTGAGCCTGGTGAGAGAGGATGAGGAGGATGAGAACGGCTTGGTCATCCACTCTACCAAGTCTTCCGCATGTTGCGGTTCAACACGGCCAGCTGCCGAAAAAAAGGACAAGCGTGTCCCACGGCCACGTGCTGATGAGGATGCACCGTTTCCACGACCAGCACTGTTGCCTCTAGACAAAGAGCCTGCTTGCCCTCTTTTATTGGCTTGTGACTGACTGCCTCTCCTTGTTGGCCTTCCAGACATACTAATAGCCTGGAGTGAGATGTAGCTGCACAAAGCTGGGATGCATATATATATATATATATATACTGATTATACTGCAGCTAGCAGAATCAACTGCCTGCCTGTAGTATTATTAGCATGAGAACACCAGCAATTGTCTTCAGGTAGCTTTAGGTGCAGCACTGTGCAGAGGACACAGTACACTAACTGTAAATACTGCAGCTGCCTGCCTGTGGTATTAATAGGATCAGAAGAACACCAACAATTTTCTTCAGGTAGCTTTAGGTGCACACTGTGCAGAGGACACAGTACACTAACTGTAAATACTGCAGCTGCCTGCCTATGGTATTAATAGGATCAGAACAACAGCAATTGTCTTCAGGTAGCTTTAGGTGCACACTGTGCAGAGGACACAGTACACTAACTGTAAATACGTCAGCTGCCTGCCTGTGGTAGGATAAGATCAGAAGAACACCACCAATTTTCTTCAGGTAGCTTTAGGTGCCCACTGTGCAGAGGACGCACTACACTAACTGTAAATACTGCAGCTGCCTGCCTGTGGTATTAATAGGATAAGAACAACAGCATATGTCTTCAGGTAGCTTTAGGTGCACACTGTGCAGAGGACGCACTACACTAACTGTAAATACTGCAGCTGCCTGCCTGTGGTACTAATAGGATCAGAAGAACACCACCAATTTTCTTCAGGTAGCTTTAGGTGCACACTGTGCAGAGAACGCACTACACTAATTGTAAATACTGCAGCTGCCTGCGGTACTAACAGGGTCAGAAGAACACTACCAATTTTCTTCAGGTAGCTTTAGGTGCACACTGTGCAGAGGACACAGTACACCAATTGTAAATACTGTAGCTGCCTGCCTGTAGTATTAATAGGATCAGAACAACAGCAATTGTCTTCAGGTATCTTTAGGTGCACACTGTGCAGAGGACGCACTACACTAACTGTAAATACTGCAGCTGCTTGCCTGTGGTACTAATAGGTTCTGAAGAACACCACCAATTTTCTTCAGGTAGCTTTAGGTGCACACTGTGCAGAGGACGCACTACACTAACTGTAAATATTGCATCTGCCTGCGGTACTAATAGGATCAGAAGAACACCACCAATTTTCTTCAGGTAGCTTTAGGTGCACACTGTGCAGAGGACGCACTACACTAACTGTAAATACTGCAGCTGCCTGTGGTACTAATAGGATCAGAAGAACACCACCAATTTTCTTCAGGTAGCTTTAGGTGTGCACTGTGCCGAGGACGCACTACACTAACTGTAAATACTGTAGCTGTCTGCCTGTGGTACTATTAGGATCAGAAGAACACCAGCAATTTTCTTCAGGTAGCTGTAAATACTGTAAAAACACCTGCCTGCCTGTCAGAAGGAAGAGAATAACAGGAACAGATCTAGCTAAACTGAATGCAGTGTATATTGTATATATATATATATATATATATATATATATACACACAACACCTAGGATGCATATATATATAT
The DNA here is from genome assembly GCA_037952925.1 of Lithobates clamitans. Taxonomy (NCBI): domain Eukaryota; kingdom Metazoa; phylum Chordata; class Amphibia; order Anura; family Ranidae; genus Lithobates; species Lithobates clamitans. Next base: position 4,617,910 of record JBBGZY010000228.1, on the reverse strand, counting down.
ATATACACAATACACTGCCTACTCTATCTAACTTAAATCAAATGACACTGTCTCTCTGTCTATCTCTCCGCCACCGCAACACACTACACAAGGCCGCCACGCAGGTGGCCTTATATAGTGTGGGGCGTGTACTAAACCCCCTGAGCCATAATTGGCCAAAGCCACCCTGACTTTGGCCAATTACGGCCCTCTGTACAGACGGCGCTGTAATTGGCCAAGCATGCGGGTCATAGTGCATGCTTGGCCAATCATCAGCCAGCAATGCACTGTGATGCCGCAGTGAATTATGGGCCGTGACGCGCCGCTCGAATTTGGCGCGACCGACCCATAACGTTCGCAATTCGACAAACAGTCGAACATGCGATGTTCGAGTCGAACATGGGTACAACTCAAACTCGAAGCTCATCCCTAGTGGTGAGTGGCCAAAGGTGCAGATCGAGAGCTGGTGGTGGTGAGCGGCAAAACGCGTCAAGGGAGGGGGAGAGCAGGTGGTGGAGAGCATCCGAAGGTGCAGAGGAAGGGGGAGAGCAGGTGGCGGAGAGCAGCCAAAGGTGCAGAAGAAGGGGGAGAGCTGGTGGCTTTAAACAGTTGGCAGGAAAAGAACAGTGTGTGGAGAGGGGATGGCAGCTGTTGGCTGTTTTAGGTGGAATCCTAATGAGATTTCATCTGAACAACGTGTCCGGGTTTTAGGCGGACTGAAACCCGGACACATGATTCAAATCCCAGACATTTAGTAACCCTAGGAGGGCCTCTCACTTGTCTAGCTACCTCTGCCTCATCAAGTGTGGCCTCTCTGAGCTGTTGAGGGAGGAAAGTTGGGGAACTTCTCTTTCCTGGGAGTATCCAGAATCCCAAGGAGTTGTAGGACAGGGAGTTAAAGGGGCCTGCATCTAGGCATGGTGAGTAAATGTGTACTCTGATACTTGTGCTTTCTTTAATTTTCCAACTCACGCTGGTAAATTATATTTGAAATCTTTTATGAGAAACACAGACATCATTCCTTTTGTTCAGTGTTATAAAATACCAACAAGCTAGTGGCTGTGACACAAATTGAATATGTTGCATTGAAATAGGTGTGCTGTGGAATGCCTTGGGCTGCTGTGATGAACAATATGTGCCTGATATAACTTGTGCTAATATGAATAGGATGAGGAAATAGAAAACAGGAACCTATTACAACATGTGCACTGATTCCAAAGGTCGCTTCTCACAGAATGGCAAGCAATAAAAGACACAAGGTCATGGGAAGGAATTCCATATTAGAAAGAGATTTATATTTTTGTCATAAAATTTCAAACCAGTAAATGCTGCTATATCGTATATACTGTAGCTCTGAACCATAGCTATCAACCATACACTTATTGATTTATAGTTGTACAGAAAAATTGTGCTGAGTAAACTCATCTGGACCTCACCAAAAATGTGAATAGACACCTTACCATGTCTTATTATTAACTACACTATATTGTCAAAAGTATTGGGACACCTGCCTTTACACGCACATGAATTTTAATGGAATCCCAGTATTTGTCTGTAGGGCTCAATATTGAGTTGGCCTATCCTTTGCAGCTATAACAGCTTCAACTCTTCTATAAAGGCTGTCCACAAGGTTTAGGAGTGTGTCTATGGGAATGTTTGACCATTCTTCCAGAAGCGCATTTGTGAGGTCAGGCACTGCTGTGGACAAGAAGGCTTCTCTCGCAGTCTCCATTCTAATTTATCCCAAAGGTCCATAAAGACATGGATGAGCGAGTTTGGGGTGGAGGAACTTGACTGGCCTGCACAGAGTTCTGACCTCAACCTGACAGAACACCTTTAGGATGAATCAGAGCGGAGACTGCGAGCCAGGCCTTTTTGTCCAACATCAGTGCCTGACCTCACAAATGCGCCTCTGGAAGAATGGTCAAACATTCCTATAGACACACTCCTAAACCTTGTGGACAGCCTTCCCAGAAGAGCTGAAGCTGTTATAGCTACAAAGGGTGGGCCGACTTAATATTGAACCCTACTAAGACTGGGATGTCATTAAAGTTCATGTGTATACAAAGGTAGGTGTCCCAATACTTTTAACAATATAGTGTATGAACCACATGCACAAACCCACATATAATGGGGCCAATTCAATAAAGGAATAGTATGTAATTTGTTTAGTAAATACAATCTTCAGTTCAATCATTCAGTCATAAGTAAGGTCAAACTCATTTTTTTTCTAATTCGGCCACACATGATTGAGTATTCAAAGCGAAGGTTCAATTTATTCATTATGCTAGCTGAACATTTTCTACTCCTTTAATAAATCAAACCCATTCATTTGTAGCAAACAGAAAAATGAGTAGAATTAATTCTTGCTTAATGCCTCGAAAGTAAATTGCTTATAATGCATTCAAAGATAAACTGTATCACTGCAGTGGTAATAGAGTAGATAATTATAAATAAATATGTTATTCAATGATAATACATAACAGGGGAGAGAAGGAAGGGGAAAACAGATGCAGACATGGGTAAACTGTTTAGAGAATCTCATATCAAAGTTCATATTTAAGATGTTAACCCAAATCAGAACCTTAATTCCTTGACTGTAAGCAGAGGGATTCTTTGTAGATTCTGTGTCCTTTTTCTTCTACACAGAATCCCTCTGCTTACAGTCAAGGAATTAAAGTCCTGAGGAAGCATAAAGCAAAACGTCGACCTCTCTGACCTAGCAGTTATAGGGATACAACATGTCATATACATTATGTGGTTATATCAATGAGAGCTCTAATTTTCTTGTTTTTATCTTTACCAATTTTTACTTTTGTAATATATTTGTAATAAATTGAATTTCATAAGATTATGTAGTGTTCCTTTTCTGGTACCCGTAAAGTCCACTCAAATTTTGAGTGGCTAGATGCAGGGGAAGCCTAAATATAAAGATGGGCATACATACATCAAACTTCAGCTGATTCATGGTAAATTTCCTTATATGGGTGGCCCTGTTGGCAACACTCAGATTGACAAAAGTTGATTTTTCAATCTTTCTTTGTTTTTGTCAAAGGAGCTGGGTGGAATATTGTCAGCTGAGGAGGGCCTGCATCCAGGTCAGCCCAAAGGTAGTGTGCTTCTGACCTGCTGCTGACCTGATCAGGAATCAGGAGGACCTGCAAAACTGAAGAGATTAATGCACAGCCTCATATGATGCAGAGCCTCACAGGGAACATTTTACTTGACACCAAAGGTCATTGTAATTTATTGACCTTATGTCTAGAGAAGAAAACTTGGTGTGTGTATTGTGGAGCTGGGGGCTCTTGTTGGCGTTTCATCTCCAATAACACAATTGCTAACATAAGCACCCCGCCTGCAGTGTTTACTGGATAGCATCATTGGTTCTTTGATGCTCTTTTAAGTAGATGCACACCCTAACCCAGCCTTCCTCAGCTTTTTTATTTTTTAGCCCCAAGGTCTCAGAGAGCCCCTTCTACAACTGTAGCTACAGCTCACGGCACAATAGTAAGAGAAAAAAGTTATTTGTGCCTAATCAGAAAAAGAATGCCCACTCAAATTAGTAGATATCGAAAACAATGCACCATTTCATTAGGGCTGAGTGATAGAAGGACTTCCTTAAATATGTGGTCAGTGGGAAGAGTGGTAAAGATTGTTAGCGTCATGCTGTTGGCTTTGCCAAGGAACCCCCAGCAACCTCTGGAATCCTAAAACAATACACCATTTCATTAGGGGTAAGTGGTAGAAGGACTTCCTTAAATTTGTGGTCAGTGGGAAGACTGTTAGCGTCATGCTGTTGGCTTTGCCAAGTGATGCTGGACTCAGAACCATGCCAGCACCATCAGATGAAAGGTCATGCTGCCAATGCACAAGGAACCCCCAGCAACCTCTAGAGAACCTTGGTTTAGAATAGCTGTCCTAATAACAGAGGCGACTCTAGGCTTTGTTAGGCCTTAGGCAAATCTGAGACATGAGGCCCCATTCACACCCATAATAGGAAAATAATTCAAACGATAAAAATTAAATCCTATGAACTATGTATTCACAGTTTATAGGATTTTCTCTAACCAATTCTTCTTTATTCAAATATATATATATATATATATATATATATATATAAAACATATATGTAGCAATAACTCTCGGTGGAGCTGCTGGTTTAAAGCGGGCTGTTACCTTCACTCCCGCCACCTCTGTTTCACCGGCACTGTGTCTAGGGTCCCGTTGAGTTTACCTCTGGATGATATAGGCACCAAACACTTGAGTATGTTTTCCAATGCTTTAATGAACAAGTAATAAAGGAAGTAGCAGGAAAGAGGCAGAAGGAAAGTTGCAGGGAAGCTCAAATACCCTTCTTTAGTATTCTTTAGAACATCATTAGGAATTGAACACTTGTAGTTGAATGCACCCCCCTTGTGGGGTTCAATCTTTGCCCGCCTGGATAGGCCTCTCTCACTTGCCTAGCAACCAGTACGCAGCACGAACAAAAGTCTCTGCCACAGACTTGTTTGGAACAAAACCCGTACCCGATCCTCTGCCACAGGATGTAATGGTTTACGATGAGTATCTGACACAGCACCTGAACCTTTAAGCCAACCCGGCAGTACTATGCAGTAAGATTACTTCAGGATACGTCCTTCAACTGAGTCACCAGGCCCCTCTCCAGACCAGCACTCTGCATGATCCTTCCGTGCGGGGTCCTCCCCTGGGATCTCCTTAGTTGTCCAGCTTCTTCACTCAGGATAGACCGCCCAGGACCATTCCTCTGCCGCTGTGGTAGGACCCAGACAGGCCTTTGGGCCCACCCACACGCCACAGCGACGTGGGCCTCTGGAACAGAGGACCACGAGGTGGTATTCCTAATGCATACCTGTCGGCCAGGAGGGCCAGCAGGTGGCTGAAAACGAATCCCTAAACATGGCGTCTGTCCCATAAATACCCTCTCTCAGAATGCAACTCGGATGACCACCTCCACCGAGTTGTCCCCGGGACAGAGGAGCACTCATACGCTTCGACATGTTGCCTTTCCAACACCGGCCCATGGTGATAACGACACCTACCGGCGCAGTGTGGAATCACACACAACTCAGCCAAGCTGGAACAGAGGCAAACCTAACTTCACCTATCAGCAGTAGATCAAAAATTTACCAGCGCTACATATATTACACGCATATTCTCCATTTACATGAAGGTCAGGTTAATATAACCCAGCCAGCACAGAGTTCCCCCATATATCAGAACCTGCAGGATTCCCCCTTACAGTGCATGGGGAACTCTGCGGATCATGATCTAAGTGGGAATGCTGCAGACTTTGGAGTAAAGGAGAAATCTGATGTAAGGGGGGGGGGGGGGCTCTCGTGACCAGAGATCACCTTATATCAGAGTCCACTGGTTCCCCTTTACATCAGAGTTCCCCTTTACATCACTGTCCACAGAGTTCCAGCTTGCATTTAAAATGGGAACTCTAATGTGGAGGGGGCTCTGGAGCACCTTCCGCAGAGTGAATGCACTAGGGTAAAGGGGGGGGGGGTTACTGATATAAAGGGATCCTTTATATCAGTGCCCCCTTACCTGACTGTATTCACTCCTCCTTACATCACTGACCCCCTCCCCCCTCAGATTGGACTTGCAGCGCTGTCACTGACCTCCTCTCAGGTGCACCATGCAGGGCTCAGGCAGGCGGTCTTTTCTAGGCTCCAGCTTGGTGGCTCTGGCTTCATCCTATATTATCCTCTCCACAGTCCACACACGTCTGACTCCTCCCATGACACCGTCCTAGCAGCGCTCTCGCTCTTGACTCTTCTGTAGACTGCAGACATGATAGAGGAGATGGCAAGAGACTGTGCAGCCATGATACAAGAGATGGTCAGAGACTGTGCAGACATGTGACAAGAGATGGTCAGAGAGTGCAGACATGATACAGGAGATGGTCAGAGACTGCAGACATGATACAAAAGATGGTCAAAGACTGCAGACATGATACAAGAGATGGTCAGAGACTGCAGACATGATACAAGAGATGATCAGAGACTGCAGACATGATACAAGAGATTATCAGAGACTGCGGACATGATACAAGAGATGGCCAGAGACTGCGGACATGATACAAGAGATGGCCAGAGACTGCGGACATGATACAAGAGATGGTCAGAGACTGCAGACATGATACAAGAGATGGTCAGAGACTGCGGACATGATACAAGAGATTGTCAGAGACTGCGGACATCATACAGGAGATGGTCAGAGGTTGCAGACATGATACAAGAGATGGCCAGAGACTGCAGACATGATACAAGAGATGGTCAGAGACTGCAGACATGATACAAGAGATGATCAGAGACTGCAGACATGATACAAGAGATAATCAGAGACTGCAGACATGATACAAGAGATGATCATGGATTGTGCAGACATGATACAAGAGATGGCCAGCGAATTCAGACATGATACAAGAGATGGTCAGAGAGTGCAGACATGATACAGGAGATGATCAGAGATTGCAGACATAATACAAGAGATGGTCAGAGACTGCAGACAAGATACAAGAGATGGTCAGAGACTGCAGACATGATACAGACATGATGGTCAGAGGTTGCAGACATGATACAAGAGATGGCCAGAGACTGCGGACATGATACAAGATATGGTCAGAGACTGCGGACATAATACAAGAGATGGTCAGAGGTTGCAGACATGATAAAAGGATGGTCAGAGGTTGCAGCCATGATACAAGAGATGGTCAGAGACTGTGCAGACATGTGACAAGAGATGGTCAGAAAGTGCAGACATGATACAGGAGATGGTCAGAGACTGCAGACATGATACAAAAGATGGTCAAAGACTGCAGACATGATACAAGAGATGGTCAGAGACTGCAGACATGATACAAGAGATGATCAGAGACTGCAGACATGATACAAGAGATTATCAGAGACTGCGGACATGATACAAGAGATGGCCAGAGACTGCGGACATGATACAAGAGATGGCCAGAGACTGCGGACATGATACAAGAGATGGTCAGAGACTGCAGACATGATACAAGAGATGGTCAGAGACTGCGGACATGATACAAGAGATTGTCAGAGACTGCGGACATCATACAGGAGATGGTCAGAGGTTGCAGACATGATACAAGAGATGGCCAGAGACTGCAGACATGATACAAGAGATGGTCAGAGACTGCAGACATGATACAAGAAATGATCAGAGACTGCAGACATGATACAAGAGATAATCAGAGACTGCAGACATGATACAAGAGATGATCATGGATTGTGCAGACATGATACAAGAGATGGCCAGAGAATTCAGACATGATACAAGAGATGGTCAGAGAGTGCAGACATGATACAGGAGATGATCAGAGATTGCAGACATAATACAAGAGATGGTCAGAGACTGCAGACAAGATACAAGAGATGGTCAGAGACTGCAGACATGATACAGACATGATAGTCAGAGGTTGCAGACATGATACAAGAGATGGCCAGAGACTGCAGACATCATACAGACATGATGGTCAGAGGTTGCAGACATGATACAGGAGATGGCCAGAGACTGCGGACATGATACAAGATATGGTCAGAGACTGCGGACATAATACAAGAGATGGTCAGAGGTTGCAGACATGATAAAAGGATGGCCAGAGACTGCGGACATGATACAAGAGATGGTCAGAGACTGCGGACATGATACAAGAGATGGCCAGAGACTGCGGACATGATACAAGAGATGGCCAGAGACTGCGGACATGATACAAGAGATGGTGAGAGACTGCGAACATGATACAAGAGATGGTCAGAGGTTGCAGACATGCTACAAGAGATGGTCAGAGGTTGCAGGCGTGATACGAGAGATGGTCAGAGGTTACAGGCGTGATAGAAGAGATGGTCAGAGATTGCAGACATGATATAAGAGATTGTCAGAGACTGCGAACATCATACAGGAGATGGTCAGAGGTTGCAGACATGATACAAAAGATGGAAAGAGACTGCGGACATGATACAAGAGATGGTCAGAGACTGCAGACATGATACAAGAGATGGTCAAAGACTGCAGACATGATACAAGAGATGGTCAGAGACTGCAGACATGATCCAAGAGATGGTCAGAGACTGCAGACATGATACAAGAGATGATCAGAGACTGCAGACATGATACAAGAGATGATCAGAGATTGTGCAGACATGATACAAGAGATGGTCAGAGAGTGCAGACATGATACAAGAGATGGTCAGGGAGTGCAGACATGATACAGGAGATGATCAGAGACTGCAGACATAATACAAGAGATGGTCAGAGACTGCAGACAAGATACAAGAGATGGTCAGAGACTGCAGACTTGATACAAGAGATGGCCAGAGACTGCAGACATAATAAAAGAGATGGTCAGAGACTGCAGACATGATACAGACATGATGGTCAGAGGTTGCAGACATGATACAAGAGATGGCCAGAGACTGCAGACATGATACAGACATGATGGTCAGAGGTTGCAGACATGATAAAGGAGATGGCCAGAGACTGCAGACATGATACAAGATATGGTCAGAGACTACTGACATAATACAAGAGATGGTCAGAGGTTGCAGACATGATACAAAGGATTGTCAAAGGTTGCAGGCATGATACAAGAGATGGCCAGAGACTGCGGACATGATACAAGAGATGGTCAGAGACTGCGGACATGATACAAGAGATGGCCAGAGACTGCGGACATGATACAAGAGATGGCCAGAGACTGCGGACATGATGATACAAGAGATGGTCAGAGACTGCGAACATTATACAAGAGATGGTCAGAGGTTGCAGACATGCTACAAGAGATTGTCAGAGGTTGCAGGTGTGATACAAGAGATGGTCAGAGACTGCAGACATGATACAAGAGATAGTCAGAGACTGCAGACATGATACAAGAGATGGCCAGAGACTGCGGACATGATACAAGAGATGGTCAGAGACTGCGAACATGATGCTAGAGATGGTGAGAGGTTGCAGACATGCTACAAGAGATGGTCAGAGGTTGCAGGCGTGATACAAGAGATAGTCAGAGACTGCAGACATGATACAGAAGATGATCAAAGACTGCAGACATGATACAAGAGATGGCCAGAGACTGCGGACATGATACAAGAGATGGTCAGAGACAGTGGACATAATACAGGAGATGGTCAGAGGCTGCAGACATGATGCAAGAGATGGTCAGAGGTTGCAGGCATGATACAAGAGATGGTCACAGACTGCGGACATGATAGGCCGCGTACACACGAGCGGACTTTTCGGCAACAAAAGTCCGACGGCCATTCCGGCGGACTTTCGTCGGACTTTTGACGGACTTCTGACAGACTTTTGAACGAACGGACTTGCTTACACACGATCACACCAAAGTCCGATGCATTCGTACGTGATGACATATGACCAGACTAAAATAAGTAAGTTAATAGCCAGTAGCCTATAGCTGCCCTAACGTGGGTTTTCGTCTGTCGGACTAGCATACAGACGAGCGGATTTTTTAACCAGACTCGAGTCCGTCGGAAAGATTTGAAGCATGTTTTAAATCTAAAGTCCGTCACATTTTCGACTGGAAAAGTCTGCTGAAGGTCTGATGAAGCCCACACACAATCGGATTGTCCGCCGGACTCGGTCCGTCGGACCAGTCCGGTCGAAAAGTCCACTCGTGTATACGATGCAATACAGGAGATAGTCAGAGACTGCAGACATGATACAAGAGATGGTCAGAGACTGCAGACATGATACAAGAGATGGTCAGAGGTTGCAGACATGATACAAGAGATGGTCAGAGACTGCGGACATGATACAGTAGATGGTCAGAGGTTGCAGACATGATACAGGAGATGGTCATAGGTTGCCGACATGATACAAGAGATGGTCAGAGACTGCAGACATGTTACAGGAGATGGTCAGAGATTGCAGACATACTACAGGAGAGGGTCAGAGACTGTAGACATGAATGGGCTGAAATTTCACTGCACCCGGATCACATGTGAATCGCACAGAATGCACAGTGCGTCCCTGTGCGATTCATAATGTGAACCTGCCCTGTGTCTTGGAACCCACGCTTTGCTCCACTAACGTGCCTGGAAGGGGGACACTAGTTTGGGTAATGGGAGCATTTGTCCACATCTCTTGTGGGGTGCCTAGAGCCACCCTCTTTGTGGCAGACAGAATCTGTTGAGTGGTGGGGGGAGATTTGTGCTAGGGGGGCTTTGGGAGAGGAGAAGACATGTGCTGGGGGGATTTATTTCATATCCAAGCCCCATTGTAGCACAAGTTCTAAAGTGCCCCCCTAGCACATATCCTCTACCCCAAGTAAACTGTTTGGTTGTCCCCCCTCCCTCATGCCCCCCTCCTCTGCAACACTCACTTTAGATAACACAGATCACAGACCTCAGACCAGCACGCTCTCTGTACAGTGGTGAGCCTCCTCCCCCTCTCCCTCCGTGTACAGGAAAACATCACAGCAGGAGGAGGAGGGGCTGGTTCAGTTCGCTCCGCAGTGCACTGTGTGTGTGTCAGGCAGCTGGGAAGAGATGCCAGCTGCTTTACACAGTGGAGCTCACGGTGTGTGAGAATGGAGACACCCGCACAAGCCGCGGGCATTGTGGGACTCTGGGTCGGGAATGGATCATATTTCAGGACAGTCCTGGCGAATCATTGAGATTGAGGTATGGGCAAATTAGGCAGCCGAGAGGCCCCTGGGAGCGCGAGGCCTTAGGCGACTGCCTAATTTTCCTAATTAGAGAGCCGCCTCTGACATTCAATTTGCTAAAACAGCAGTTTGCCGATCAGCTGCAGGCTCTTTGTAGTCAATGTTTGTCTACAGGCATACACTCGACTGGTGGTTGCATGGCAGGTCGCCTGATTGTGACTACAGTGTACCATGCCTACATAATGTGAGTTGAAATGGCCACTTGTAGTCACCATTGGAAGCTCTTGTGATAGGGCGGCAATGCAGAAGCACAACTGGGAGAGGGGGTAGAGCATTGTCATCCCATACCAGCAATGCCTGAACAAGGCCATTCAATACAGGATTCACCAGGTATTCTGCAGATTCAAAAATAGACTTTTTAAAATGAACATATGAAAGCTTATATGAGATTTAAGTAGATATTATTTAACTTGTCCTTTACATTTACTGGTCACTGAGTAGTGACCAATGTACTTCAATGTGCTTCATGTTGCACTGGCTGTAAATACTAAATGGGGACTACACTGGAAACCAACTCTAATCTTTATAACCGACTTAAATAGAAGAAAACGCAATATTATCTCCAAGAGAGATGTATTCACTTGATTAGTAACTGTGCCATAGTAAATAGCTCAATGACATTTTAAAAAAGAATTCTCACTAGAGGCAGAAGTAAATATTATGTTACAAGCATATCTATAAATAGTATTAATTTTGATGCCAGGAAGAGGTTTAAACAGCTTTTGAAAATGAATGAGCTCAGGCAGGTTTCTATGCGCTGGGCTTGCTCTTGCTTACAAGGCTTTAATTCCCTTTGACAAATAGGGTCATTTCGTGGAGTGTTGTAATCTTTCTCATTTTAAATGATACCTTTGTATACTGGCAGAGAGCCGACGTTAATTATGTACTGTGTGCTGAACTCTGTTTCATAGAACAGAAATAGTATATGTAAATTTAAAAAAAAAATGAAAAAAAGAGAGAAATGCTATCATTTTATGGGTGTAGAGAAGAAGTGTTAAGCACAACAATATCTTATTTTTCCATCTTGTAGGCAGATTGTTCAGCAAGGGGAGTTTTGGCACAGGCGTTTATGGGCTTAGCTGTACAGGCTTTTTATAGTAGGAACTATGTCTGACAGATTGTACAAGAGGACCTTTCAGGGGAATCAACATGAATGAAAAAATAAAGACCATAATGATATACTTGAGTCAAAAATTGAAAATTAAAGCTTGACATACAAAAAGGGAAAGTATCCTACATGTGCAGTAGCTCAATTTTTCACCCAGCTGTCACTTTTCTGTACCAGTGTACCCACCTCTCTTTTGTCTGTAATTGGGTGATCCTGGAACACACCTGCTGGTGATCCTGGAACATACCTGCTGGTGATCCTGGAACACACCTGCTGGTGATGCTAGAATACTATTTTTGGTGCCTCTCACACACACGGTGGTTGATTTACTAAAATTGGGGAGTGCCAAATCTGGTGCAGCTGTGCATAGTAGCCAATCAGCTTCTAGGTTTTAATGTCAAAGCTTAAAGTGGTACTAATCCCACAACAGTAAAATCAGGCATATGCAGTAAAGCATGCTTGTTATACTCACTGTGGAACCTAAGGGGTTAATCCTCTGCACTGTGCAAAAAGGCTATTTGATCCTGTCTTCTCTGATCCTCCCCTTCTTCCACAGTCACCAATTTTTCTCCTGATAGCTAGGGGACAAGCTGCACATGCTCAGTTTGGTGTGTATTGCTAGAGAGTTTTTTGGGGGGAGAGTGCATGTAATCAGCACAGGGTCAATCAGCAATGTCCAGACAGAGGGTCAGGGGTCCTGCATCCCCATAGGACAATTATAGGAGAATGAAAACTCCTCTTGCAAGCTTTAACCAGACACTCATAGAAGTCACAAGACTGCTATATATTGCTGATGAGAAAAGGTATTTACCAGCTTATTTTTACTAAAACTATTGCATTTCCATGTTTTGTGTACTGTGGGAGATGAGATATAGTGAATGCAGGGTCATGGGTTTAGTAACACTTTAACTGAACAAGCTGAAGTTAGAAGCTGATTGGCTACCATGCACAGCTGCACCAGATTTTGCACTCTCCAGTTTTAGTAAATCTTCCCCAGGAAGCCTGAAGTAAAAAAAAAAAAAAAAAATACCAGTACAAAGAATTTTTTTACAGACATCAGACAGATACTAAGTATGAAATTTATTGGTTACATAGAAGCAGAGAGAGATAGTGAGACATTGACACAGCATAAGCTTCAGGAACTACAATCCTACAGACCTCTTATTGATTCTGGATATAAATGTGTTTGCCTAATCTGCAGGGTTTTATACAGGACTCAAATTAAAGCCTAACTCCAGGTTTGATTTAACTTTATATAATTTGTTTGGACCTTTACTGATACTGTACATGCAGCCACTGAGAACACTGTATGTAGCATACAAAGCTGAGGTCCAGTAGTGGTAAAGAGACCCCCTGCTTCATTTCTGAAACAATACTAAGTTGGGTTGAGCACTGCTCAGTCATTTGCAGGAAACTTTGTATTATGTGAGTGGATGCAAGGCTTCCTCTGATTGGCAGAGGTGGAGACCGTGACATCATCCACCTGCCTCTCCACCTCAGCCATTAAGAGGAAGCCTTGTATTCATTCATAATGTAGTCTTCTGGTTAGGTTGCCAGTTTAGTTTTTGGCTTCATTGTAGTGGATGGAGCAGTGATTGATTGTGTAGGTCTGCTCAGACCTGACCTGAGAGATTATTTACTCTCACCTGCTTCTGAAAGAAGTTTCCAGAGCATAGGGCTGGGAGATTCAAATGATCAGTTAAATATCTTCCAATCTCTGGAAGGAGATATCCAGAAGGTGGCTAGGGAGGTGAGAAATGTGCAGGAGGCCTGAGCAAAATGTTCTTTTCCCCCAAGGAAGGATTCCAGTCTTCTGGGGGGGGGGGGGGGGGGGCTGCTGCCCCTAAGAAATAAAGAAATAGCCAGAGAGACAAGAGATTGCAGTCTGGGCCTCAAGAGTTTCTGGGCTGAGGGCCTGGGAAAGATTGATTCCACAGTTAAACTAATGCTAAAACTTTGGAATAGTATTAAGGGCCTGAAGGGTATGGAGGGGGTGGCGAGAGGTATGCCTCTTTGGGATAACAAAAATCTCCAAGAATTGACACTGATAGGAAAAATCAAGGCATGGGAGGTAAAGGGGATAATTAAATTAGAGCAATTATATAATGGCAACATGTTGAAATCCTTTGCCTCCCTAAAGGAGGAATTTGGTATCCCGAAGCAGTCATACTTTAGCTACATTCAAATTAGGCATGCACTGCAGGCCCAGTTCGGGGAACAAGGCCCGAGCTGGAGCCAATCACCTATCCCTCAAAAAATAGAGAGCTTGGAGGGATCAAGAGGATTAATAGCTGAATTCTACCAATATATCTGTAAAAATAGTAGGGAAGGGCCAGATAAACTTAGGTGTAGAGGGAAGTGGGAAAGAGACCTGGGGTCTATGTCGGATGCCCAGTGGAGGGAGATATTGAAGGGGGGTCATCAGGTCTCGGTATCGCCTGCTCAGAAGTTTTCGCACTTAATGTTACTTCATAGGGCATATTATACCCCCCAAAAACTATTTAAGTGGGGGAGAAGAGTAGACGCTAAGTGTCCTAGGTGTCAAACTACAGGAGATTTGCTACATATGGTATGGAAATGCCCTAAATTATTCCGCTACTGGACGGAAGTGGTTGAGACCATAAATAAGATCTTTAACTTAAGTCTTAAACTAGACTCAAAATTATGTATTCTAGGGGTGGGGGGGAACTTGGGTAATGGGAGGGATAAAACAAAAGCAGTGCGGAGATGCCTCTACCAGGCAAGAAAGGGAATAACTAAGAGATGGCAAGCCGAAAACCCCCCTTCTGTAGATGACTGGCGTAGAGCAGTGTCAGAAACAATAGGGAAAGAAAGGACAGTGTTTGTAAGGGCAGGGAACTTAAAGGAATTTTAAAAAATTTGGAATCCCTGGTTAGTGAAGATGGCCCTCCCTACAGTGTGAACAGAGTAAGAAGAAGATAAGGAAGTTGTAGGTCCGAAGATAGGTGTAGTAGTATGTACGCACGAAGTGTTTCATAAAGAGAGAGTTTCATAAAGAGAGAGCTTGGTATAAGGTGTATATATCGGGGTAACGGGGGGAAAAAAAAAGGGAAAAAAGGGGAGAAAAGTAGAAATGCACTTTTTATAGTATGGATTTATACAACACATTGGGTATTAGGAGGTTTATTATTGTTTGGAACTTTGTATACTGAGTAATGTGATGTATTGTGTATAATCATGAATAAAAATGATCAAATTAAAAAAAAAAAAAAAAAGCCTAACTCCAATCTCTGGAAGGAGATATCCAGAAGGTGGCTAGGGAGGTGAGAAATGTGCAGGAGGCCTGAGCAAAATGTTCTTTTCTCCCAAGGAAGGATTCCAGTCTTCTGGGGGGAGGGGAGCTGCTGCCCCTAAGAAATAGCCAGAGAGACAAGAGATTGCAGTCTGGGCCTCAAGAGTTTCTGGGCTGAGGGCCTGGGAAAGATTGCATTTTCTGCAGGGCACTGTATTGCGTTCCTGAGTCTGGAAAAGTATCTTTTTATCTGGCTCACTAAGGATCTATCTGTGGATGCTGGGTTTTTGGGGACTGATAGCTGGGTGAGTGCTATAAGGGAACTAAGTACCAGAAGTGGTTTTGTGGACTGTTGTATGGTCCTAGATATTACTGGCTATTCCTTGCTATCTTTAGGAAAGCTGGTTTTGAAATATTAGAGAGAAGTCTGTCCTCTTATTGTTGTTACTGATCATTTTCGAGTATCCTGTGACCCCAAAACCCTTTCCTATTGAAATCCTCAAGCAATAAATACTAAAAAGACATCCCTTATACTGAGCTGGATTTGTTGGTGTGTGTGTGTGTGTGTGTGGGGGGGGGGACGGACTTTGCTTGTGTTACTGTCAGCCTCTGTACTATTTGGGAGAACCTGGGCATATTCTTAACGGCCCCTTTGGGGGTAAGCACTACAATAGAATGTAAAGCTTCCTGTGAATGGCTGAGCAACACTCAGGCAAAGTCTCTTTTGTTCCAGGAATTGAATGGGGTGTCCCTGTACCACTGCCAGAACACAGTACTCTATACTGTATGTAGCTGATGCTTCATACAGTTTATACAGCACTGACAGCAGGCACATGTGTTGTAAATGGAAATAATTTGTTCAGACCAGCTTTGTCTAAACTAGAGGTTAGCAACCCTTCAATCATGATCTACTGTTTGATCGCAGGTAGGTTTACTGGTACTGATCCCCTTTCCTCTTGCAGCCGCTGAAAGCTGCCTTCAACCGACTCTGTTCCTCTTCTTTCAGTTGCCCAGTGCCCCATGTGCTCCCTTTGTTCCCTCTCCCCCATTTGCGCTGCTGGCTTTCTTTCTCTCCTCCCCTGCCGACTGCTGTAGGAGATGTCTCAGGATAGAAAGTGGGGAAGGGGACAGTAAATATGTAATTTACCGGCCCCTTTCTTTTCCTAATCAACATAGTGAGAGATTGGTACCGATCAACCCAAACCCATAGCTGCACTCCAGACTTTCACCTTTTATCTCACACAGACAACCCAGATGCTGGCTACCATAGCCTGTCTCCTCTCTGTTAAAAGTATAAAAAATGTAAACCTCCCTATCTTATATGTAAGCAAGCTAGCAGTGGTGAAATGCATCAAGAAATGTTAGTTTCGGGTGGAGACATCAATGCATGCAGTCTTTTTTGACAATTAATAAACACAGAAAGAAAAGCTAAGTTTATATTTTATACTTTTGATCATGGAAGAACTACACATCCTACTTTAGGAAATGTGGCCTTATATCGGCGGTGTATACTGCAATAACTCTAGGTGTGTGCCTGAATCCACAGCCATATAACCTATTTTGTTGTTCCCATTTCTGAGTGTGCTAATAAAGCCATTCAATAATAATAATTATTGCTTGATAAGACTGTATATACTTTGCAGACATGATCTATGAAAAGCATTCTATTGTGGGAAAGTGGCATGTTGTCTTGTAGTAACCAATGAGCTTACACCTGTGTTTTCTTTGGTCCAGATTTGAAGAGAAAAAAGGATTCTGATTGTCGTATTGGAATATATATATATATATATATATATATATATATATATATATATATATATATATATATATATATATATATATATATATATATATATATATATATATAGTGTGGACGGAAAGTATTCAGATCCCCTTACATTTTTCATTCTTTGTTATATTGCAGCCATTTGCTAAATGGCTGCAACATAACATACACACAGCACCCCATATTGACAGAAAAACACAGAATTGTTAACATTTTTGCAGATTTATTAAAAAAGAAAAACTGAAATATCGCATGGTCCTAAGTATTCAGACCCTTTGCTGTGACACTCATATATTTAACTCAGGTGCTGTCCATTTCTTCTGATCATCCTTGAGATGGTTCTACACCTTCAGTTCAGCTGTGTTTGATTATACTGATTGGACTTGATTAGGAAAGCCACACACCTGTCTATATAAGACCTTACAGCTCGCAGTGCATGTCAGAGCAAATGAGAATCATGAGGTCAAAGGAACTGCCTGAAGAGCTCAGAGACAGAATTGTGGCAAGGCACAGATCTGGCCAAGGTTACAAATACATTTCTGCTGCACTTAAGGTTCCTAAGAGCACAGTGGCCTCCATAATCCTTAAATGGAAGATGTTTGGGACGACCAGAACCCTTCCTAGGGCTGGCCGTCCGGCCAAACTGAGCTATCGGGGGAGAAGAGCCTTGGTGAGAGAGGTAAAGAAGAACCCAAAGATCACTGTGGCTGAGCTCCAGAGATGCAGTCGGGAGATGGGAGAAAGTTGTAGAAAGTCAACCATCACTGCAGCCCTCCACCAGTCGGGGCTTTATGGCAGAGTGGCCCGACAGAAGACTCTTCTCAGTGCAAGACACATGAAAGCCCGCATGGAGTAAAAAACACCTGAAGGACTCCAAGATGGTGAGAAATAAGATTCTCTGGTCTGATGAGACCAAGATAAAACTTTTTGGCCTTAATTCTAAGCGGTATGTGTGGAGAAAACCAGGCACTGCTCATCACCTGTCCAATACAGTTACAAAAGTGAAGCATGATGGTGGCAGCATCATGCTGTGGGGGTGTTTTTCAGCTGCAGGGACAGGGGGACTGGCTGCAATCGAGGGAACGATGAATGCAGCCAAGTACAGGGATATCTTGGACGAAGACCTTCTCCAGAGTGCTCAGGACCTCAGACTGGTCCTAAGGTTTACCTTCCAATGACCCTAAGCACACGGCTAAATGACAATGACCCTAAGCACACAGCTAAAATAACAAAGGTGTGGCTTCACGACAACTCCGTTACTGTTCTGGAATGGCCCAGCCAGAGCCCCGACTTATACCCAATTGAGCATCTCTGGAGAGACCTAAAAGTGGCTGTCCACCAACGTTTACCATCCAACCTGACAGAACTGGAGAGGATCTGCAAGGAGGAATGGCAGAGGATCCCCAAATCCAGGTGTGAAAAACTTGTTGCATCTTTCCCAAAAAGACTCATGGCTGTATTAAATCAAAGGGTGCTTCTACTAAATACTGAACAAAGGGTCTGAATACTTTGGACCATGTGATATTTCAGTTTTTATTTTTTAAATCTGCAAAAATGTTAACAATTCTGTGTTTTTCTGCCAATATGGGGTGCTGTGTGTACATTAATGAGGAAAAAAATGAACTTAAATTATTTTAAAAAATGACTGCAATATAACAAAGAGTGAAAAATGTAAGGGGGTCTGAATACTTTCCGTCCCCACTGTACAGTATATATACACATACAGTATATATATATATATATATATATATATATATATATATATATATATATATATCATCTGAGTGTGAGGAAAAAATGTAGTAGTTGTCATTCCAGTATATGGTTCCTTCAGCATACCGTGCTAAAAACAAACGTGGGCTCCTATTCCCTTCACTATGGAAATACAGCTGGACTATTTGACCAGTGCTTGCTCCAGAGAGCTTCCTGGCAGGAGTCCTGGCAGCCATGCTCACTCACAGACTCGCTGATGATAGTTCTTCCACTTCACTATCAATCAACAAGCATGGACTGTAACCATGTTCTGACACCTAACATACTTCTCTCCTCAGATGGAATCTGTTGAGAAATTGGGAACCAGCAAAGCTCTTCCTCCTTACTACGGTCCAAACAATCAACAAATACATGTGGAAGAGAGGTGGTTAACATTAAATCCTCATGGCTGAAGGTGTCAAGTAAAGCGAATCAAAATCACTCCCTCGTGTCACTAGTGTACTATAGGGGAATGAGAGGGAGACAACAAAAATGGTTATTCCTCCACACTCCATTAATAATAAATACGACCTAAGAAATGCAGGTGACTGACTTATAGTAGGATACTCATTCTAAGCCACAGTTCTCTGTAATAAGTAATGATTAATCGCAAACTGATGGATTAGTTTGAGGTGGGGAGTAACAGTAAGCAGAGAATAAAAAAAACACATTGGAGTTTGGTTGGGTTACTAAAGGAGTAGAGGCTGTGCAGTCTATCAAGTGAATGTTCATTCAGTGTGGTAAATACAGTAAGACAAAGCTGTGTTCACTCCAGTCAGGGCTCATAATTTAAAGTCCTGAGCTACTAGTCATGTCTTAAGAGTTAATCGCCACCAGTTGCCCCACCCAACCCCTACCCTGCCCCTAATTCCGCTACTAGACATGCCCTGGGAGGAGGGGGGTGTCATCCTCAGCTCTGATGGACTCATGCTGTGACTTGTAGTCCTTCACTTTTGGCGGGTCGCATCCTTAGATCTCACAGGTTCATGCTGGGACCTGTAATCCTTCACTAGTTGGGGGGGGGGGGGCGGGGGGATGTCACATCCTCGGCTCTGAGAGGCTCATGCTGGGACCTGTAGTCCTTTACTTTTGAAGGGGTTCACATTCTCCAAAAGTGAAGGACTACAAGTTCCAGCATGAACCCTTTAGATCTAAGGATGTGACTCCCTCCAAAATTGAAGGACTACAAGTCCCAGCATGAACCTCTGAGGCCTAAGGATGTAACCCCTTAGATATTACAGGTTCATGCTGGGTCCTGTAGTCCTGCATTAGTTGGGGGGTGTCACATCCTCACCTCTGAGGGGCCCATGCTGGGACCTGTAGTCCTTTATTTTTGGGGGGTCACATCTTTAGATCCCAGCATGAATCACACCTCTTTGTATGGGTCTCTGGCTCTGCAGTGACTGTGCCTGGCTCCCTCATGACACCGTCACTGCACACACAGTTCCAATCTGTCATGCGCCCGACCTCACTTCAGACTTTAGTTCCCTCCCCTCACAGCATGCCGGAGGCCCAGAGAAGATCATAGAGGAGGTGGGTGCACCGTGGAGAGCACTAGGTGTGGAGCAGAAGTGTCCCTTCTGCTTGGGGGGCGGCGCCGTCCACCTGTAAAATGCCGCCTGAGGCAAACACCTTGTTTACCTTGTGGCAGATGTGCCCCTGGGACGGAGGGTGGGAGCTCCACACTTTCCCTCAGCTTATTTCCACTTGCCTAATGCGATTGGAAATTTTGAGGGTTGCTCTAGTCATTCAATATTTTGCATGAATTTTTTTTTTTTTTTTTTCATTTCATCGGCACATGATTGAGTGTTCAAAGTCAGCACAGCATCTCCTTATTTTCTAAGCTCAGTGTACATTCAACTTTTTCTTTAATAAACCCTAATGCCTGTGAAAGTTCTCATTTATTTAGGTCAATGTAGTAATACTTAAAGGAGAAGTCCAGTCTGAGCCTGTTTGGCTGGGCTTCTCCTATGGGTCACAGGAGTGCAATTCGTTTTGCATTGCTGTGACCTGTTTTCAGCAGAGAGCGATCTGAAATCCACTCTCTGCTGACGTCACTGGAATCAGTCCAGGCACCGCGTCATCATGACAATGAAGATGGATCCGCCAGGTGTCTGGACTGATGGCTGTCTCAGCCTCTCAGCAAGCCGCTGAGAGACAGAGATGACCGCTCCCCGCCTGTCCACAGCTCAGCACTCCAGTGAGCATGGAGGAGCAGGGAGGAGAGCTGCTGATTGACAGTCAGCAGCTCTCCTCTTGGGGATCCGTGAGAACCGAGCCATCGGTGATGATCGATGGCTCGGTTCTCAGTGTAGAGATGCCGGGGGACCGATGCTACATCCACCTAGGTAAGTATAAAAGGGGAACCCCCCCATACTTCTCTTTTAGCCACCTCAAGTCCAGTCACTTTTACCCCTTTCCTGCCCAGACCAATTTTCAGCTTTCAGTGCTGTCACACTTTGAATGACAATTACTCATGCGACACTGTGACCAAATTACATTTTTATCACTTTTATGAGATAGATAGAGCTTTGTTTTGGTGGTATTTAACCACCACTAGGTTTTTTATTTTTTGCTATATAAGCAAAAAAAAATACAAAACATTTTGAAAAAAACATGTTTTTCTCAGTTTCTTTGCAAATAAGTAATCTTCCTTCAAAATTTAGGTCAAATTGTATTCTGCTACATTTCTTTGGTGTATAAAAAACAAAAAACAAATCAGTGTATATTCTTCTATGTTATGTAGTCTGTGAAAGTTATAGAGTCTACAAACTATGGTATATACACTATATTACCAAAAGTATTGGGACACCTACCTTTACACGCACATGAACTTAAATGACATCCCAGTCTTAAGCCTCGTACACACAAACAGATTTTCCACAGACAAAACCTCTGACTTTTGTCCGAAGGGCGTTGGTCACAAACTTGTCTTGCATACAAACGGCACACAATTGTCAGCCAACAAACATGAACGTAGTGACGTACTACATGGTTTTTCAGCTCTTTAGCGCCACCTTTTGGGCTCCCTCTGCTAATTTCGTGTTAGTAGATGTTTGGTGAGTGTTGATTTACTCTTTTCATTTCATGCTTTTCATTTTGCGCTTTTTAGTTAGTTTCTGAACGGCCGTTCGTCAACCAGCCAGGTTGTGGAATCAGAGGAGATAACATGTTATTTATTATTGGCCTTGGAGTTATTGCTTTGACCCAAGTCCAGTCCAGGAACAGGAGGAAGAGGAGTTCTTGGACCAAAAATTGGTTGCTTTATTAATAGTGACCAATTATGTCATATGCCTTTGCTGCGGGAGCTCCAGGAGAATAATCCAGATGATTTTCTGAATTATCTCCAGATGACGGACCCCTGCTTTCACCAACTCTTGGCATTGTTGACCCCCTATTTCAAGAAGCAGGACACATGCCTGAGGCTTTTATTTTATTTTTTTGGTTGAATAATGATTTGATTTGGTATATTTTCTATATTTTTGGATGCATAGAATGCACTTTTTGGTTAAGTTCTATTGGCAGATAGCATGTCTAATTTTATTTGTTTTCTTTTTTAATGCACAATAAAAAAATTGTGGAGAATAATACTTGGCTATGTGTTTTACTTTAAATGACAGTTTGGGAGTAGGCAGTTTTATTTTAAAAAATACAATGTAAAATTAATAAGGGACACCAACATAGTTGTATCTTTGATCTTTAAAACTACGGGATGGTGTTGTGGTAACTAGCACCAAAAAATAAAAAATAAAAAAATAAGCATGATAATATTATTCTTGATATCATTAGAAAAAAAAAGCCTTTAAAATTAGTTTGCAATAAATTCATCAGTATCACCAGCAAAGCAGCTTCATGACTATCCCATTAAAGAAGAAGAGAATTGTGCGCTGCGTTTCGAGATTTCATAATTTGTTACGTCACGAATGTTAATTCTCCATTACGAACGCTAGTTTACAAGACCTTCCGAGCATGCGTGTTTGTACTTTGGACTTTTGTCCGACGGACTTGTGTACACACGTTCGGAAAATCCGACAACAGACATTTGTTCGCAGAAAATTTTAAAGCCTGGCATCCAACATTTGTCCATGGAAAATGCGACAACAATTGTCCGATGGAGCATACAAAAGGACGGATTTTCCGCCAACAGCCTATCATCACACAATTTCCGTCAGGAAAATCCGATCGTGTGTACGTGGCTTTAGTCCGTAGGGTTCAATATTAAGTTGGCCCACCCTTTGCAGCTATAACAGCTTCAACTCTTCAGGGAAGGCTGTCCACAAGGTTTAGGAGTGTGTCTATGGGAATGTTTGACTATTCTTCCAGAAGAGCATTTGTGAGGTCAGGCACTGATGTTGGATGAGAAGGCCTGGCTCGCAGTCTCTGCTCTAATATATCCCAAACGTGCTCTATCGGGTTGAGGTCAGAACTCAGTGCAGGCCAGTCAAGTTCCTCCTCCCCAAACTCACCCATCCATGTTTGTATGGACCATTGTGCATTGGTGAAAATCATTTGGTGAAGGGGGGATTATGGTGTGGGGTTGTTTTTCAGGGGGTTAAGCTTGGTCCCTTAGTTCCAACATGAGTGCGCAAAGCAAGGTCCATAAAGACAGACAGACAGAAATTTTGAAGTATTTTTATTTGGCATTCCTCAAGTCATCGAATGTACTGAGAATTTTCATACGCATGTTTGTGAATATTGGCATGAATTTTTGTTTGAAAATCTACTAGTGTAAGCCAGCTTTAGTCACAAATCAATTGTAAGTGACTAACAACTATACAGACCAGTTGTAAATGACTAACTACTACGACAGAAAAACAGCAAAAGCTTTGTATGATCATGTCCAATTAATTGCAGATCATTTTAGAGATGCAATTTAACTATGAAGGATCACCAGTGGAACCTAGGATTAGAGAATCATTTGGATGATTACACTGAGGTAAAGTAAGGTAAAATGTGTGTTTTACTGGCTGTTACTGCAATGCATGTTAACACACGGAGCTAAGTGTGGTGTGTTATACTTAGCTCTGCATTTTGAATAGCACCTCAATGCGTCTAGTGAACTCACCACAACACATGTGAATTTAATGCACTGCAACACACAGATGCGAACAATGTGTGTGTTGTGGCATGTTGTGTTGTAAAAAATGGTGCAGGTACTTGTTTTCATGTGCTGAAGTGTTCTGCCAGCCCATTTAAAATAAAGGAGTTTCCTAATGTGACTAAGTCCTTAGTGTACAATTACAGACAATTATTATTTATTTTTGTTACTGCTGTCGTACTGCTTACGTATCAGAGTGATTTCACTCTACTTCCTGTTCTTTATGTAGTCCACCCCTGTGGGAGCCACTGGTGAATACAGTCCTATCTCTCCTCTCGGAACGCACACAGCCAGACACACAGCATTTTCTTAAAGAGGTAGTAAAGTCCTGGTACTAAATGAAAAATGGTCCCCTGCAGATTTAAGTCATAATATACTACCCTGTTTCCCCGAAAATAAGACCTACCGTGATTGTCGGTGATGGCTGCAATATAAGCCTTACCCCCCAAATAAGCCCTAATTAAAGTCCTTGTAGGTCTTATTTTCAGGGTAGGGCTTATTTTTGGGGGAAACAGGGTAGGGTTTATTTGGGGGGTAGGGCTTAAATTGCAGACATCACTGACAATCACGCTAGGTCTTATTTTCGGGGAAACAGGGTAGCATGCAACTGCATACATTATGCCAGACTTACCTACAAATGGAGCCCTCCAGCACTGTGCTATCATGGCTCCCCAGCGTATCCATCTTCACCCGGTCTTCGGCCGATTGAATGGCCGGGCAAGGGTGACGTCAATTCCATGGATGCATATGGGAGTCACATCGCCGCTGCATGCAGAGCGGGCCCTAAATGTGGTCAGAGCTGTCCATTTGCAGCTCAGATCACATTACCCGTTGACAGGCAAGGGGAGATTTATGACTGAAGAGACTTCTAGGGTCTCTTTTGTTATAAAATCCCTGTCTGTCAGCAGATTTTGTATTTCCTAAGTTGTAGTAGTAGTGGTAGTACCACTTAAATTTTTCCACTGGCTCATTAACTAGTCTAGGGGTTCTTTTTAAGTTATATTGGAACGATGAACTGGGATAGGGGAAGGGAGCATGCGATACCCTAAAACTGTGGAACTGGACAACGTAATAACTACACAGTTTCTGTCTGTGCTTCACAAACTGCTGGCTGCGGTGTACAAAACTGCTGGCTGCAGTGTACAAAACTGTTGGCTGCACTACACACACTGTGAGCTGCTCTGCACAAGCCTAAATGTCACATAGGATCTTTATGCTGCTGGTGACCTGTACTCCTTCCTAAGTTAAAAACTGCACACACTCTCCTTCAGCACCGGGGTCTTCTGGGGTCTTCTACTCACATAGGATCATCAGCCATAGGACAGCTGAACTCTTTCCCACCGCCTTCTTCCTGACTCTCTCCAGTGAGTTTCGTACAGACCCAACTTGATCCCTGGACACGGAACTGAAAAAAGCCCCCCCCAACAAAGCCTAGCTGGGACCTTAGTGTCTTTCTGAGGGCTTCCTCTAGGTTCCTGTGCCGGGGGTCTCTTCTTGCAGGACTGATTCCAAGAACAACGCTATTGCTGCTCAGGCCTCATACTATTTATGGGGTCTTTCATCACCTGCTGGGCACACCTCCCTAGGGATTGGCTGGAGTTCCATAAATATCCAGAAAGGTTCTTACCTTTCCTCATGCCATTGTAAAACAACAAAAACAAAAACAAAAAACACTGTTTTTGACTGAAATTGGTGTTTATTCCACCCCATTTTCAGATCTGCAGTAAAAATGTGATGGGGTAAAGCGGGTTATTCACAAAGAAAGTCAATTTATGGTGTTTCCTAGTTGTGGACAATAATCAAACAACAGCTATAAATATCTGTAATCATGATAGGGATTATTGAAAAAGCATAATAAATGCAAAGTGCAAAGGTTAGTAACACAAAGCAACCAGATCTTTTCTATTGAGCAGGAGGACCCCTCCTTCCTTCTTACATTCCTTCCAAATGCAGCAGTTTACAATAGATCTTTGGTACATCAGGCTAAAGATCATGCACTTCACATTCAGGAATGAAATTTGTTCACATTCTTTGGATGTCATGCATAAAAGAAACTAAAGGATGAACAATTCCAGCTGCCTGCAGCATCAGATATTTTTTTTTTAGTCTCCCATATTACACAAGCGATTGACAAAAGGCATGTAATAGTTGCTAAGGGCAACAACTGTGGGTACAGGATGGTATATATAGTATTTTATATATATATATATGTTCCTTCTATTGGTTGAGCTGGATGGACTTGTGTCCTTTTTTAACCAGACGAACTATGCAACTTTATAACTATGTAACAGGAACCAAGTTTAAAGTGGAACTAAACCCATCAATTCAACCATTTCCCAAAACAGTTACATTCACGGCATGCCGTGAATGATAACTGTCACAGTTGTCTGTTTTCTTATCAAATGGCTGGTGTCATAACTGATCACATGTGCAGCATAATGGCAACTGCAGATAAAACAGAAGCCAAGATGGCAGCTTCTTTGGCTGTAAAGGATAGGAGGATTTGGTTCAGCTTTAGGTTTTAGCTTTGCACACCATGGTGCAGAGACGTCAGTTTTTCTGCATGAGTTCTGGAAGGGCACAAAAAACAATAGTTCTCTATGTGCCCTTTTTACACCACAATGTGTAGATTTTTTCTGCACAGGAATCTGCAACGTGTATGCAGTTTTCTGCACAGGAAAAAAAAACCTGACATGATATTAACATTGGTGTAATCAGGGCACATAACTGATGCGCATTAAAACTGATGTCTGCTGAGGTTGCCAGGCCACTACCGAATCCTGAGCTGGTATCTGCAGGTGGAGCAGCGGCCACCTGGCAACTTTGGACCTGCAGGCTGGGCTCGGGCAGGCTCGTCGGTGGGACTCAGTAGTCACATCACAGGCTGCTCTACCATTGGGCTAACTGACCTTCCTACACACTGGAGCCTGTACTGGGTAAGCCACGAATGATACAGCAGAGTGTTCAGCAGCTTTGCCCTAGGCCCTGTCACACTGACATTGAAAACCAACATCTTTGACAGGAACTGGGATAGGGGCAGGAAAATAACACATGTACAGTATCTCACAAAAGTGAGTACACCCCTCACATTTTTGTAAATATTTTATTCTATAAATTTCACTTTGCTACAATGTAAAGTAGTGAGTGTACAGCTTGTATAACAGTGTAAATTTGCTATCCCCTCAAAATAACTCAACACACAGCCATTATTGTCTAAAGCGCTGGCAACAAAAGTGAGTACACCCTTAAGTGAAAATGTCCACATTTGTCCCAAAGTGTTAAGATTTTGTGTGGCCACCATAATTTTTCTGCACTGCCTTAACACCTCTTGGGCATGGAGTTCACCAGAGCTTCACAGGTTGCCACTGAAGTCCTCTTCCACTCCTCCATGACGACATCACGGAGCTGGTGGATGTTAGAGACCTTGTGCTCCATCACCTTCCATCTGAGGATGCCCCACAGATTCTCAATAGGGTTTAGGTCTGGAGACATGCTTGGCCAGTCCATCACCTTTACCCTCAGCTTCTTTAGCAAGGCAGTGGACGTCTTGGAGGTGTGTTTGGGGCCGTTATCACGTTGGAATACTGCTCTGTGGCCCAGTCTCCAAAGGGAGGGGATCATGCTCTGCTTTAGTATGTCACAGTACATGTTGGCATTTATGGATCACTCAATGAACTGTAGCTCCCCAGTGCCGGAAACACTCATGCAGCCCCAGACCATGACACTCCCACCACCATGCTTGACTGTAGGCAAGACACACTTGTCTTTGTACTCCTCACCTGGTTGCCACCACACACTCTTGACACCATCTGAACCAGATAAGTTTATCTTGGTCTCATCAAACCACAGGACAAGGTTCCAGTAATCCATGTCCCTAGTCTGCTTGTCTTTAGCAAACTGTTTGCGGGCTTTCTTGTGCATCATCTTTAGAAGAGGCTTCCTTCTGGGACAACAGACCAGTTTTGATGCAGTGTGCGCGGCACTGAGCACTGACAGGCTGACCCCCCCCCACCCCTTCAACCTCTACAGCAATGTTGGCAGCACTCATGCAACTATTTCCCAAAGACAGCCTCAGGATATGACACTGAGCACATGTACTCAACTTCTTTGGTTGACCATGGTGAGGCCTGTTCTGAGTGGAACCTGTCCTGTTAAACCACTGTATGGTCTTGGCCAGCGTGCTGCAGCTTAGTTTCAGTTTCTTGGCAATCTTCTTATAGCCTAGGCCATCTTTATGTAGAGCAACAATTCTTTTTTTCAGATCCTCAGAGAGTTCTTTGCCATGAGGTGCCATGTTGAACTTCCAGTGACCAGTATGAGAGAGTGAGAGCAATAACACCAAAGTTAACACGCCTGCTCCCCATTCACACCTGAGACCTTCTAACACTAACGAGTCACAAGACACCAGGGAGGGAAAATGGTTAATTGGGCCCAATTTGGACATTTTTATTCAGGGGTGTACTCACTTTTGTTGCCAGCGGTTTAGACATTAATGGTTGTGTGTTGAGTTATTTTGAGGGGACAGCAAATGTACACTGTTATACAAGCTGTACACTTACTGCTTTACATTGTAGCAAAGTGTCATTTCTTCAGTGTTGTCACATGAAAAGATATAATAAAATATTTACAAAAATGTGAGGGGTGTACTCACTTTTGTGAGATACTGTATATGTACACAAAAAAACTTCTAAATCATAATTGATCTAGTTGAATCCTAATAATCTAGTGTAAGATTAGAGTGGTCTTTTGTGAGAGGCAGCCTGGAACAGCAATCTCTGACCATCTCTTCACAGTCTCTGACCATCTCCTGTATCATGTCCGCAGTCTCTGACCATCTCTTGTATCAAAATGTAAAGCTGAGGGGGGTGCCAGATATAGTATCCACCCAGGGCGCCAAATGCTCTAGGCACGCCCTTACCTCTATGACTTATTAGTGACCTAGTAGGTTGTACTATCAAGACCTTGGGCCCTCTCAGTGGAAGAAAGAATCTACATGGAAGTTGGACACTGGAATGTTTAGGAAATATTCACCTGGTTCAGAAGACAAGCCATTTGTGGGTCTATTCCAGTTGGATGAACAAGCCTGTGGTGAAGAAGTTCAACAGTTGTTTTTCAATATTCTTGTGTGAAAAATCTTCTACTCTTCCACCACACCACCGTGATAGTGACACCACTCCCTCTGAAGAGCGCACTCACCAGATTGTATAGCCTCCCACTCTCGTGTTCGGCAAAACAGCAATTGAACCACACCTGGGTTGCATATGATGAACCGTGAATCCAATCAAGCCAGCTCCATATGTGAAAAAATGAATAAAGTGCTCCACATAGCGTGATACCATTTTGACATATTTATTAAAATCACTTCAAACACACTTCAATGGTTACACTCACTTTTAAACTGAAACATAAAAGCCTTTAAAAAAAATCCACAGCAAGCACAGCAAGCAACAGGATCAGTGATCCAACGGTGCACCGCGGTCACAGCGGACCTGAAGTGTAAACTGGTGTATCTCTCACCCAACCTTCTAAGGCCCAGCAATCCGATAGGTGTAGTCCTCCTCAGACAGCGGCATCTAATGTCAGTGCGATGGAATGCCGTGTAACCATGCCCAAGACATGTTTCGTCGAAAAGACTTCTTCAAATAGGATTCCCCATTGGGTGCACCGTTGGATCAGTGATCCTGTTGCTTGCTGTGCTTGCTGTGGATTTTTTTTAAAGGCTTTTATATTTCAGTTTAAAAGTGAGTGTGGTGGTGTGGTGGAAGAGTAGAAGATTTTTCACACAAGAAGATTGAAAAACAACTGTTGAACTTATTCATTCATTTCTTGTAATTTATTATTTATAGTGACACTTTTCACTGGGTGTTAAAGAAATTTCTTTTCATGATAAAAATAATATTTTTCATGACACTATTATTATTTTTATGTATAAGTAGAGGGTCATAGGCATTATGCTGCTCTGACCCATTATTTTACACAATTTTACACAATTCATATTAGCGCCGCTATCTCTATCTGTACACGTGTGAGAGGTATAGTTGTGGGATTCTGATCAGTTTACGTATTTATTTAAGTGGCAGCTTTTTTCACTGTACAATGTGTATGTACACACATGTTGTATTCATTTACACATCTTTTATATAGCTTTGCACTTTTCTTTGGCGCAGTGGAGTAAGAGAGATTCAGGGGCGGTTTATTTGTATATCTCTTGCTACAAACCATAATTCATATATATGACCAAAAAAATTAACCCCAGATGGGGGGGATTACAGTGGGACAATTGATCACAGGAAACATCTCAACTAGTTTTGCGGACTATTGCCACTTCAAAATAATGATAGGTGTACTGTGTACTTGAAAAACCACAAAAAGGTGGACAAGTGAAAGATTGTGAATGGTGTGATGGAGGGCTGAAAAAATGTAAAGGGGTGTGAATTAAAATTCAAGTAATCAATGAGTGAACTTTTGTCCCTACTTTATTTATCTAGATTCCAGTTCATCATGTTTGCTAGTCCCCCCAAGTCGCCGCGGGGGTCCCCCCTTGGTAGTGACGCTTTGCACCCGGTGCCTGCAGGGATACGGGTAAGCAGACCTGCTCTTCTCCCTGCATCTATATAAATACCGTCAAATTGACATTCCATATTAAACGTTTTTCTATTGTTTATGCCCTTGGGTAACTACGTTGTTCATTGTTCTTACACCTGTTAATTAAATTACAGATACCCTCCTGACGAAGCGGCAATAGTCGGCAAAACTAGTTGAGATGTTATCCATGATCAATTGTCCCACTGTGATCTTCCCCATCTGGGGTTAATTATTTTGGTCATACATATGAGTTGCTGTCATGTTTTAACTTGAAACTGATCATTTTCTCTGTATCAATAAAACTTTTCTATTATTTTTACATTTGCTTTACATTTAAATTTCATTGCCTTACTGTACCGTGATAGTCCAATTGCCCCCATGTCCTTGTGGAAGCCCGGTTGGGGACAAGGCTCCCGATCCATTTTTATATACATTCTAATTATGGTGGATCACTTTACCAAATTTGTGGTGGCAGTACTGACCCGCATTCACACTGCCAAGATCACCACCCAGATGGCATGAAAGCACTTCTGCCTTTCTTATGGCTGTCTGCAGAAGATCCATTCAGACCAGGGATTTGGTTTCAAAGCAAGTTCTTCCAAGAATGGTGCCACTCACTAGGCATTAAGAAGCTGACTCTAACATTTACCACACACAAGGCAAGGGAAATCCTAGGGTGGCACATAAGATGAGAAGCAGATTCAAATATCTTCAAACAAGCCCTGCCTTCCTCCAAAAAATGTCCAGCCAGTAGAACCAGGTCTTTTTTTTCAAAGGAGTCCTGTTTAATAGGGAAGAGAGAACAAGGTTTTCCATGTGACAAATTTCATTTGTAAGTCCATTTTAGAGTGGGTGAGAGTAGGTCCATTTTAGGGGGAAGCACGATAAAGCAGCATTCAAATGTTTTTAAATGTGGGTGAATTTATTACATTTTTGCAAAATGTGGACTATGCCTTAAAGAAACCTAACTGAGCACCACGGTACTGATCTAGAATCATGAGAAGGTTCAACAGTTAGTTGTTTTTGGTGGTTTATGCAGAAATTGTCACTATTTTTAAAAAATCCTTTAAAAGTCAATGTAAGGAGAAAATTATTATTTTGGTCTGGCTCATGGATCTAAATAATACAGTAAGCTGTTTATAAAACAGTGAGATAGTTACACTGTCATAATAACACTTAGCAAACCACATGCTTTCAAATCACAGGGTTCCTTTCTGACTATTGTGTCCATTTAAATCAAGCTGTGTGCATATAGCTTTACCAGAATGAACTGCACTTACTGATTTATACAAAGGAAAAGTTACAGCAAAAAAAATTGCAAATGCATTTTGAAAATTTGGAAGTCCTGTAAATGACCCAAAATTTACATTAAAGGGACATACAAAAATTGTTGTGCAAACCCTTCGGCTTTACCTGAAAGGAAACATTGCCGTCTTCTGATAATACAAGTTGTCTGGTTTGCTGGTCTGACATCAAACAAGAGTTAGTTCTGGGTCAGTGACTTAGAAGGTACTGAAGCCAGAGTTAGCCAGGCATCTATTATTTACAGCAGGCAGTTAGTAGTGGCTGGCTACATAGTATTCCTTGTCCTTAGCACAGATTTTGTTTGATACCAATGCCACCAGAAACAGATTTTCATAGTTCTGGGTTAAGGTATTGGCAGGGATTTCTTTTGTCAGAGAATACAAAAAGTTGCAAGGTGCAGCAACTCACCCCTCTCACAGATGTGGCACATTGTTTGTGCCACATCCTAGGGTGAGTGTGCCCAAATTGCACTAACAAGCAGGTCTTAAAGGGGCATTGTTAACCTCTGCACCTCTGCCGCTGTCCACAACTCATCTCTGCCCCCGATTTAAGATCACCAGTACACCTCTCTGCCCCCAACCATGAACACACTGTGCTCTGGCTGGCAGCTGTCCCCCTCCCTTGTTATGGCCCTGAGTGCAGGGGCAGAGAGGTTTTGTGGGAGCCAGTGAGCCTTGGGTATTGGTCTCCTTTTGGGCCTTCATGGCTGCCTAGGACTTTATCTGTGACAGGTGAAAAATATTTTTGCAGCTTAACAGTCCTCAGATCTAGTACTGTACTACAGAACACCTCCCCATCTTCTCTTCAGCATAACATAGGGGAAAGCATTCTGTTGTCCACAGAGAAAGCTTGTTAAAATGCTATCTGATAAGAGTGCAGCACAGATATAAAGCACAGGAAGTTATGAGTTTACTGGATTTCTGACAGGATCAACAGACTATAGTGAGTGGCGCTAGTATCAAAAGATTAATAATCTTGTGTAATCAAACACAACCTAATACTACTAATGATACTAAATATCCACAAACATCATTAAATAAATATTTAATCCATAACTATAAAAAAAAGTCTATTCAGTTCCTCGACCAGACGGCTCCAATTCAGGGGAAACAATTCTGGAAAGAAGGGCAACATTGTGCAACACATTATTTTATTAAAATTCCAAACAATAAAAATGTGGCTATTACACTCACTTGTCTAGTGCCCGACCGGTACTCAGTGCATCCAGCCTAACAAGACAGAGGAAGAAAGATGGCCACCATTACTCTGTGTAATAGGAAGCGGCCTGCATTCCACCGGAAGGAAATGACATCACAGGAAGTGACGTTGGCGACCATAAGTACCCAGCTCAATGCATTTCGTATTGCTTGGACATCTTCAGGAAGCTGGGTATCTGCCCAGGATATCAACTATGTTAGCTATGCCATAATATTTATTCTTATTCTTATACTGTATATAAAATGTTCAATAATTTAGTGGTTGCCCAAATGTACTGGGAACTGTAGGCATAATTATTTTTAAAAGGGGTTCCCAGAGACCTGAAAAATATTTCAAGGGTTTCTGGGGGGTAAAAAGGTTAAGAAAGGCTCGTCTACATTAATTTTAAATGTATGATCACAATTTTTGCTAGAAGTAAAGGGAAAATTCCAAAAAATGTATCACAACCTTATTTATACTTTGTCACAGGCTTTTGTGGACATTGCAGCATATGAAACATTTCTTTCACTAAGACCTTTTATCTGTGTCTGCAATTAGATCAGATGTCGTTAGTCAAATTATTTGAATGCTATGATGCCAAAATAAAAAAATCCTTCCCAATGGCTGATTATGAGTAATTTTAGTGCAAGCCCTTAGCATGAGTGTGTGCAAATGGTGTGGCCTTTTAAAAGAATTTGATACCATCTGTTTTATAAGCAAGCCAATACATAACTTCAGATCACTGGTTGAGGATGAAAAGTGTGACTCCAGATTACTTAAAATGCAAAGGCCATTTCTCCTCTCTCAGAAGGCAGGGAAATTCAAACAATTGCAAAAGTAGAACTGTTTTTCATATACCTTATACATAACCATTTGAATAGTAATGTAGGCCACATAAAGCATCCTTACACCTGCATCCATAGATTTAAATGAATGGTTATAGAATGAAACCAAAGTGCCCAAAGTAATAACAGAAAATATCAAAACTGACCAGCTCATCTATGAACATTATGGGTGTAATTCCAAGGGGGAAAATGGTTGCACTCACACTGGTTTATTGATTATCCAAAAGTTAAAGCATATCTATTTTATGACATAGAAATAAGGATAGGGTAGTATTGGCTCTGGCTGCTCAGTGGAAATTGTAGACTGCTTGCTTGACAATGCAGGGAAATCACAGCATAAACTGGTCTCTTTTACATAAATGTAGGACGCTGAGTTTTATTATGCAGTCTGCGCTAGGAAAATGTTCCTTCACCTTCTGTCCCAGAGGCACAACAGGAACGGAAAATAGAAAGGAAAATTCCAAGAGACGAATAAGATGACACTGTTTCTGATGTGCTTTAAATTTCTCATTATTCTTATTGTTATGTACCATATGTCTGGTATTGTTCTACTTGTTTCCCAGACTACTTTCTGTTGTAATGTACTGTACCATGTGCTTGGCTACAGAGCAAAATAAAAACTATAAATTAAAAAAAGAGGAGAAAATGTCTTTCTACTAATTGATCGGTAACCCCTTATAAAGCAGTTGTTGCCAGAACAAGAGCTGATGAAGAACAAGATTTTTTAAAATGCTTAAGTACAGGGGGTCTAATGCAGCAGAAGTCAGACTGCCAGAGATATTGGTGTTGGATTTATGGAATTCCAGAAGAACCACTTTGTGCCACTGCCACCTATTCTAGGAGATGTGTAAGAAGGCGTAGGACCCCATTGTATTTTCCTGGTGTGGGTTATGGTGCAGTCTTCAAGGCTGCCACCAGAGGTCCCCATATTTTTTGAGTTGGTTGAGGAGTCACTCTTGTTCACTTAGGAGTATAAATAGAAAGGTTGATTGTACCTGTAGATCAAGGGTAGACAACCTCGGCCCTCCAGCTGTGGTGAAACTACAAGTCCCATTAGACATTTCAAGACCCTGACAATCAGAGGCATGACTCTTAGAGGCAGAGGCATTATGGGATTTGTAATTTCACCACAGCTGGAGGGCCGAGGATGCCTACCCCTGCTGTAGATGTTGTTGCAAAGAGTGAAAAGTAAGAAAAAGAAGACTGAACCCTTGTGAGAAGGGAAACCAAATGGTCTATGGAAGAACTATGGAATAATCTAATCTTGGAGCTTCCCCTGAGTGGGGGAAACTGGGCCTTTCCTCCTTGTGGAGCTAGCCGCAGAATTTGAACTTTAACATTAGAACTGAGCCAGAAGGGAAGTCTGTAGGTGCTAGATTTTGCCAAAATCTTAGGAATCATTTCTTTATTGCTTGAAAATGAAAGTCATTGTTATAGGGAAGTGTTGTGGCATGTTGCTGTTGAAAAGTAAATGTTTTTTTGTGCATGATACTTAAACGGTCTGGACCTCTCTTTCTTTATGAACGTGGGATGTGTGGAGAAACTGAGCTCTGCCTGGGAAAGGGGGTAGCTGTCCTGCCAATGACCCATCACTGCTGTGGTGTGGAATATCTGGGACTCCCTTCTCTTGAACTAAGCTGTACTAAGCTGTATAACTTTAATCTCAAGATCTTCATGGTCTTGGTGTGCAGTGGGACCCTAGGAGCAGGTAAAGAGAGGCCTCTCATACATAAGGGAAGGGGTGGCAACAGATGGGTCAACCTTAGTAACAAACTATCGAGGTCAGATGTCATAGCCACACAAGATGCATTGAGGCTAATTGCAACTATTAATGCAGACAAAGGTCAGCTATTACAGGCAATGGCAGACATTTTGTGCGAGTCTAGTAGAACATACCCTGCCCAATATATTGTAGAGGCACAATCCTGGAGGCAAATGCCCCCTTTCCTCCCAGGCCTGGTGAGAACTGAGATTCCAACATCAATAAGCGACTACAGAGGTTCCAACCCTTACCCAACCTACCAAATACAGAGAAAGTGTTTCAACTAGATTTCCAAATTTTGCAAAAATGCAGTCTGATTTGCTTTATAAGCCAGTTTTTCTTTAATGTCCTAGTTGGACACCAAACACGTTTAACTATAACTATTAACATGAGCTCTCTGCAAAGTAGCTGAGTGTACTACTTATTAAAACAATGACAAGAACCATAAAGTCTCCTTTGTAATGAATCTGTAGAACGTTGTCTGGAATTCTAGTGATCACAATTCTAGAGTAATTACTGATGCCAAATTCTAAATTCAGATGTTTACCATCATCTGTGCTGGCTGCCAAGCACATGTTACATAGAGTACAGTGGTCAGCAAAGAATGCATGCTGGGTGAAGAATTCATGACCAGCAGCAGGATACAGTCACTTGCTTTGGCATTTGAGATAAATGACATGAAAACAGATTGAATATTGTAATGCTTTGTGGTGACATGGATGTAAATACTTGCTTAATGTACGTTCAAACAGAAGATGCAGAGCCATCTGGACCCATGAGTTTAGGAAACCCTAATATGTGGTCCATTCGGTGCGCTGTGCCACAACATCAATACGGCTTGGCCATTCAGGCGGCCGGAGGCCGCGAACCCGGAAGGAAGACTGAGCTGACTACCTGTGTATGGACATGAACACGCTTACACAGGCATTGCTTCTGCCCCTAGCCACTTCAGGTAACATTTGCCCCAAAGATGACCCTGAGTTCCAGTATAGACTGGCAGATGGGTGCTGAAATGAGTAGTGGGACATGTCCTGGATCCAAGGGACATTGGGACTTTTATTTAAATCCCTGCGACGGCTGGGAGTTGATGGAGGGAGTAAGGGAGCAGAAGAGATTGATGCTGTAGTTTCCAGAAGTACACTCCTAGTGACCTGTGGCTCGTTTACATTTGTGTTAGCCCTCTGGTGAGTGGTCTGAGTTGGATCACTCTTCAGAAGCCTTTTGACAGGCGGAGAGGATTAGTACAGACTGCTTGTTTTAACTCCTAAAAGCTCACAGCATCATGTTGTATGCGGTTGCATTATGACCCTATTCAGCTGAATCGATCATGTGTGGCGGTCGTTACTTCCACCAAATGTGTTGGTGGGGATAGCATGCATACCCCTGTCCACTGCCTTTGCAGTTTAAGGGGAAGATGGGGGGCAGTAAAAACATGTGTACACAAGGCCTTAGTTCTGAAGCTACATTATCTTGGGCTGTTTTCTGTTCCTTCCATCACTGCTTGGTAAGTCACTGACCTGGAACAAGCATGTACATGCCTCGTGTTGGGAGAGTTTCATTTTTCCGCTACTTGAGCACAATTTCTTCAAATCATTGATAGTATTCAATAATATCATATGCTATTTAGAAATATGGGTTCTTTGGAAAACAATTACAATCTCTGTAGGGAAGTGACAATTAGATTGTTATACTGCTGTGTATGCTATTAATATTTGCCATGTTTATAACTTTCTTTCTGTAAACTGTGCTGTAAGATGTATGAAGGCCAGCAACCACTGCAGTTTGTAATTTTGGAGGTTCACTCTGCACCCATTTAACCTTATTTCCTTAATGTACACCTTTTATGAGAGAAGCTTATGGCCTGCCATTGCTGCAAGCTGGAGGTCCTTACTTGCTATGGGCGATTTCTGGTCTGTTTATCTTTTGCTGTGCCTTTGGGTAGGAAAGGGCTGTCATTAGATAAGCTTGCTCTCAGTTTATTAATTGCAAAAACAACCCTGCAATGTTGAAACATGGACACCACTAGACCTCTGAAGGTATGCTGTGGTATCTGGCACCAAGCTGTTATTAGAAGATCCTATAAGACCTGTAAGTTGCGAGGTGGGGCCTCCATGGATCAGACATGTTTTTCCAGTACATTGCACAAATGCTTGATGGATTGAGATCTGGAGAATTTGAAGGCCAAGTCAACAACACAAACTTGTTGTTGTGTTCCTCAAACCATTCTTTAACCATTTTTGCAGTGCGGCAGAGTTTATTATCCTGCTGAAAGATGCCACTGCCATCAGGGAATACTGTTTCCATGGGGGTGTACTTGGTCAGCAAAAATGTTTAGGTAGGTGGTACATGTCAAGTAACATTAACATGAATGGCAGGACCCCAGGTTTCCCAAAAGAAGATTGCCCAAAGCATCACACTGCCTCTGCCAGCTTGCCTGCTTCCCAAAGTGCATCCTGGTGCCAACTCTTCCTCAAGTTGATGACACACACGCATCGGGCCATCCACATGATGTAAAAGAAAACATGATTCATCAGACCAGACCACCTTATTCTGTTGCTCGCTGGTTTCGATCTGCTACACAGCTTCACACACAATGAACACAATACAAATACACACAGCCCCAACTGCCATGCCCATTTTTTCTGCTTTCAGCACATCAACTTCAGGGACAACATGTGTACTTGCTGCCTATGCCACTGACTTTCAGATGCCATTGTAAGGAGATATACAATTTTACACACTTAACCTGTCAGCGGTCATGAAGTTCAAAGTAGGGCAGCAGGCAAGGCGTTGTCGGCAATGGTGGAACAAGCTTGTCAATAGCCGTGGCATGATTGTCAGTCCAGGAGAACCTAACGGCACAAAGAGTGATAAGGAGAAAACCAAACATGAGACTATAGCAGAACATTTATTGAAAAAACACAATGCAACAATTTGTGCATTTGCTTACCATATGATATAGCTGCATAATGAAGCCAAAAAGAATGCTTCAAAATGAGTTGCAGCAGGCAGGTGGCACTTGTGCTTATAGTTGGTCAGCTTAAACATGTATTGCAATATGTGTGTAGCGGTACCCTCGTGAGGGCTGCTGAGTTGGTTATAGCAATCTGCCAATCACCCTGCTGCCGACCTCCCATGCACCATGTTAAAGACAATGAACAGTCAATGATTTGATTTTCTTTCTCTTTATTGTCGGGATATAACTTGGAAGAAAAACAAAGGAAGTATGAGCTGCCCATAGAGATTTCACTTTGTAGTATATCATCCACGGCCTTAGCCTTGAAAATGGATTTTCCCTGTAGAATCTTCACTGCAGACTAGTGCTTCTTCTATCGCTTGGCATATCTGTCTGCAGATTTTCTACTCACTGCTTGCAGCTAAGACAAGAAGAATCACTCTGAATAATTCCCCTCTAGACTGATGTGGTTTTCCTGTTGCATGTCAGAGAGCCAAAGGCCTATACTGCCTATCTTCTATGGCTCCAAGAACTAAACAGCCTCACAGTCTTTGGAAGTTACTGTCCATTTATGTTCATACTGTGTTCCTTGGACACACAGCATGCTGCACTACTCGCTCCTGTTCTTGCTTCTTTATGTTACACTGACCTTCTCCTTTGGATCAAAGTCCTGTGTTCCCCGGTCACAGGACGTCGATCTACTTCAGCCACTTCACTGCCACTTCTTCTACTTGATGTTCTCCAGCATGCAAGTCCCGTGTTCCCCAGTCACAGAACTCAATACTTTCTCATGGAGATGAAGATCTTCCCCTAGGACTCCTTCCTAGTGGCTCCTCCATTCCTCCTCCGCACATCCCGGCGTGGGTACGCCCGGCGCAGCTCCTCAGCACTCCATGCTGTCTTTCCTGTACTGCAACTCCAGACTCCCTTGGAAGCATGTGACCCTAGCTTATGTGGGAGGCCTGTCCCCTGCCAATGCAAGTTAATTATTGGTCAGAGCTCCTCACATGAGCTGCCTGCCACTCAGGTCTCAGGTCCAACCTCCCTTCCAGAACAATTCTTCTATAAGCAGAGGAGGATCTCTGAGCCAGAGTACAGGTGGCCACACCCCCCACTATACTGACACTCCCATTCCCAGATAAAAACAACCAGGTCTGAAATGAAACACAGGCCTGGCTAAATTTACCTGCACCTGGGCCCTGCAAGCTAGAAAAATACTAATTTAGCACCTACATGTAAGTAGAGGGTGCTACATGTGTGAACTAAAAATCCCTGTTTTTTTATTGCAGAGTTTGTTAGAAAGGGTACATGAAATTGTGTTTAAAATAAAAGCAGTCCAACATCTTGGGTTGCCACCTCACCCCTCACTCCTCTATAATTACACAGGTTCTGGGGCTAATTCAATGAAGATAAGGCACTAAGTGAGTTTAATTACTACCTTAATCAGTCACAGAACCTGTGTAATTAATATGTGTTCAGTTTTAAAGGGTTGAGGTGGCAACCCTAGATGTTGGACTGCTGTTTTTTGTATAAATTATATTTCTACATGGCAAATAATTTACTACTAGGTGTAGTAGAGTAATAGAAAACCAACAGACCCAACAGTCATGACATGCATGCTGCTGATTCTGTGTAAATGAATCATTAATTGAAAGGGGCATGTTCAAAATAATAGCAGTGTGGAGTTCAATTAGTCATTCAGTCTGTGAAAAGACAGGTGTCAAACAGGTGGCTCTTATACCTGCTGGGTATAGTGCATTTTGCTCTGAAAATGGGTTGTTCCAGACATTATTCAGAAGAACAGCGTACTTTGATTAAAACGTTTTTTGGAGAGGGGAAAACATAAAAAGAAGTGCAGAAACTGATAGGCTGCTCAGCTAAAATGATGTCAAATGCTTTAAAATGGCAACCGAAACCAGAATGGCGTGGAGGAAAACAGAAAACTACCATTCGAATGAACGTTGGAATAGCCAAAATGGCAAAGACTCAGCCAATGATCAGCTCCAGGGTGATCAAAGAAAGTCCAAAGTTACCTGCGAGTATTGTAACAATTAGAAGATGCCATGCTATCGGCAAAAAGCCCCTGCAAAGTCCCATTGTAATTTTCCAAAGAACACATTGACTGGCCTAAAGAGAAATGGCACAGAATTTTGTGGACTAATGAAAGCAAGATTGTTCTTTTTGGGTCTAGGGGCCGCAGACAGTTTGTCAGACGACCCTCAAACACTGAATTAAAGCCACGGTACACTCAAAAGACAGTGAAGCATCATGGCGCGAACATCATGATATGAGGATGTGTCTCATACTATGGTGTTGGGCCTATTTTGCATACCAGGGATCATGGATCAGTTTGAATACATCAAAATACTTAAAGAGGTCACGTGGTCTTATGCTGAGGAGGAAATGCCCTTGAAATAGGTGTTTCAACGAGACAACGACCCCAAACACACCTGTAAGCGAGCAGAATCTTGGTTCCAGACTAACAAATTTAACGTTATGGAGTGGCCAGCCCAATCTCTGGACCTTAATCTAATAAAAAACTTGTGAGGCGACATCAAAAAGGCTGTTTCTGAGGTAAAACTAAGAAATGCAGAGGAATTGTGGAATGTAATGCAATCATCCTGGGCTGGATTACCTGTTCACAGGTGCCAGAAGTTGGTCGACTCCATGCAACACAGATGTGAAGCAGGTTTTAGAAATAGTGGTTATACAACTAAATATTAGTTCCAAGATTCAAAGGGAAGCTACATTTTCAAGCATTTTTCAGTTTATACAGTAAATGTTTGAGTTTGTAAAGAAAAATTGAGACACTGCTATTTTTTGGAAAAGCCTAATATTAATTTTTTTTCATTTTCTGTAAAGTAATAAGAAATTTGAAACATTTTTCTTCATGTTTTGATTTGGAATAGACTTTGTAGTGTTCCCAATGTATGGAAATAAAAGCTATTATGTGGATTTCGCGCTTTACTTAAACACACTGCTATTATTTTCAACACAACTGTAGCAGTGTTCAGAGAGTTCATCTAGAATTTCAAGTGTTAACCACTTAAGCCCCGAACCATTTTGCTGGCCATAGACCAGAGCACATTTTGCAATTCGGCACTGTGTCGTTTAAACTGACGGGGCTCCCAAACAAAATTGACGTCATTTTTTCCCCACAAATAGAGCTTTCTTTTGGTGGTATTTGATCACCTCTGCGGTTTTTATTTTTTGCGCTATAAACAAAAATAGAGAAACAATTTTGAAAAAAACGCAATTATTATCTACTTTTTGCTATAATAAATATCCCCAGAAAATATAAATTTTTTTTCCTCAGTTTAGGCCGATACGTATTCTTCTACGTACTTTTGGTAAAAAAAAAAAATCACAATAAGCGTTTATTGATTGGTTTGCGCAAAAGTTATAGCATCTACAAAATAGGGGTTAGTTTTATGACATTTTACTCATTAATTCTTTTTTTACTAGTAATGGCGGCGATCTGCGTTTTTTATCGTGACTGCAACATTATGACGGACACATCAGACAATTTTGACACATTTTTGGGACCATTGTCATTTTTACAGCGATCAGTGCTATAAAATTGGATTGATTACTATAAAAATGACACTGGCAGTGAAGGGGTTAACCACTAGGGGGCTAGGGAGGGGTTAAGTGTGTCCTGGGGAGTGTTTATAACTGTTAGGGGGATGGGCTATGAACGGCACTTCACTGATCATAGGTCCCGATCACAGGGAGCTATGATCAGTGACAGTGACACTAGGCAGAACGGGTAGATGCTTGTTTACATTAGCTTCTCCCCGTTCCTTAGCTCCGTGAAACGATCACGGGTATCCCCGCGGTGATAGAGACCGCAGGACCCGTGATCCGACTCGCGGAGCTCCCGGAAGGGCCAGCGGTGCGCACGTGACCACACGGCGGCAAATTCAAAGGGACGTACCTGTACGCCCATTTTCCCAGCCGTGCCATTCTACTGACGTATATGTACATGTGGCGGTCGGCAAGTGGTTAACATGTAGTCACACTACTTTAGCACCTAATAAATTATATACTGTCCATGTACAAGCTATTAGGATTTGAGCACAAATAATTCTGCTGCATTGCAGGTCAGTGACCAGACCTGAATCTAGTAGCTCTCCCCCACTTTGGGGCTGTTTGCTCCATGTTGGCATTGTGTTGACCGTAGCATTTGCATTGGCAGAGAAGAGTAGGGCTGGCCATAAGAGGAATTACTTTCACAAAGTTGGCGAGCTTAAACATGTATTGCAATAGGTGTGAACTAATAATCCCTGTTTTTCATTGCAAAGTTTGCTAGAAAGGGTATACAGTATAGCAGTGTGGCGAATTTCCAGGGCCTGCTTTTTCTATACATCATATATGCCGTGCGCCATGACGTCAGATATAACCCGTACCCCCCCACATTGGGCAGTTCCGAAGCCAGCCCGCTGCCATATTTTTTTATGGCAGATCGCTTCCTGACAACAGATCATATGATGTCCAGTCAGGATGGAAAAGTCACCGCCCGGTCGTAATTTGCTTATAGGCCTGGTGTGAAGTGGTTAGAAATTGAATGGCAGTGCATCGGCTGTATGGAATTTGGCAGGTACACAGACACCAGTGCATGGACCCGGACACAGAGCCTGTGGATACCAATGCTTCCACCACTTTCTCTCAGGGTTGCCAACCATCCATAAATTTACAGTATTCAGAAATCAGTCGATTTTTACACTGTCTATAAATGTCCATTACGGATGGTGAATGTCCGTAATGGACATTTATAGACAGTGTAAAAATCGACTGATTTCTGAATACTGTAAATTTATGGATGGTTGGCAACCCTGAGAGAAAGTGGTGGAAGCACTGGTATCCACAGGCTCTGTGTCCGGGTCCATGCACTGGTGTCTGTGTACCTGCCAAATTCCATACAGCCGATGCACTGCCATTCAATTTCTAACCACTTCACACCAGGCCTATAAGCAAATTACGACCGGGCGGTGACTTTTCCATCCTGACTGGATATCATATGATCTGCTGTCAGGAAGCGATCTGTCGCCGGCAGTTTTCACAGGACACTGCTGATGACTAATCAAAGTAATGGCTCGCTGTCGGTACCATGTGACCGCCGTGACGAATCACAGCAGGTCACATGACAGTTGTACACAATGGATGGCTTTC
Organism: Lithobates clamitans; assembly: GCA_037952925.1. Taxonomy (NCBI): domain Eukaryota; kingdom Metazoa; phylum Chordata; class Amphibia; order Anura; family Ranidae; genus Lithobates; species Lithobates clamitans. Next base: position 4,574,380 of record JBBGZY010000228.1, on the reverse strand, counting down.
TTTCATGCCATCCAATGTGTACAATTGTGTTGCTAGCTGTGATTGGTCAATTTGTTTACATGGTACAGGTAGGGCCAATCACAGCCCATCTGTACCATGACTTTGACCAAACACAGCTAATCACAACAAAACAGAGTGAATGATTCAGTTTCATTCAGTAAAATATAAAATAAAGCTGCAACTCAAAGTGAAATACACACAAAACAATGGATAAAAAGTAAGCTGCGCTCTTAAAGTGACATATTAACCAAATAAGTGAACACAAAACAAAAAGAATGAAAATTAAATAGTGATTGAAAATGTTAAGGAAATCCCAACTCCAATATCTATTGAAGATTCTGATGGTTCCTTCAATGAAGGATGACCCAGCAGCCACAGGTTCTGTGAAAATCTTGTGACTTTATAATGTGAACACAGTGAATCCACCACCATACAAAGTGTACGCTTACCAGCTGCACAAGTTTATGCACTTGTGGCTAATACCCAGCCAGGGCCTTTTCCTCCAAAGACTGCAGATCTTTGGTCTGGTCAGATGACATAGTAAGCCGTTTTAGTCAGGAACGTAATTGGTGGTAAAGCTTATGGACCCATACACAGTTTAAGTAATGATGAGGCGATGGCAGCTCAAAAAGAAAGCGCAGGGAAAATCGCCTAGGTAAAACCAGATGGTTATTTATTAAAAAAATAAAAAAGCAGTGTTGCTTACAAAGCGTATACAGGTTTAGTAAAAGGTTCCAATAAAAACATGCGGCCGGCCGGTAACAATACAAACGCCTGTGCAAGCAGGACGTATAATGCGGTGACATCAGCACGTCGCTTCTCCCAATGCGTTTTGTCACTAATCTGACGTCATCCCGAACATCATATACATCAGGATTGATACATTTTCAGATAAATACCATAGTTTGTGTACTTTGTACCTGTCACACAGACTAAATAATATAAACTGATTTGGGTTATTTTCACCAAGGAAATGTAACAGAATACATTTTGGGCTAAACTTATGAAGAACGATTATTTTTTCAAATTATAGTTTATTCAAAACACCAAGAAGGGTACAACTCCATCACATTAATGACAAGGCAAACATACATGACTCATCGGGGATCATAACTTCAAGTAGATCAATCTTTCCCTGTTAAGATAATAATGACGCCCATGTATTTCAAAACTATCAAAGCTATAAGCCTAGTAAACCTTATCTGAAATGAATTGAGAATAATAATTGGGGCTATTCCCTTCATTTTCCATTTTCAATACATAAAGAAAAAGAAAAGACAGAGTAGGAATCAGAGATTAGTGAATTAAAGAGAGAAGAGGCAGGGGGGAGTGGAAGAAGGGGAGAGGGGGGAAGGAGAAAGAGAGAGGATCTAGAGGGGGAGGGTGGGGGGGGGGGGACTGTGCACATGAGAGATACCTGGAAGAGGCAAAAAGTCCAGAGGGGCTGCTAGTGTATGAAGCCGCCAGCATTTACCCGCCAGAATTGGCTAATCCCAGCCCCTTTCCTGGTCCCTCCATCTCCTACTTATCTCTTCCCAGAAGTAGCTGGCCTTCATCAGAGTATATAAACATGTTCCATCTAGTCCATGTTTCAGTGAATTGTTCATTTCGATTTCTAGCAGTCAGGATCAAATCTTCCATTGTTTTAATATCCTCCACCTTCCTGATCCACGCACCCACTGTAGGGGGTCGTGTGGATTTCCACAGCAAGGGGATACACGCTTTGGCCGCATCCAGCAAGTGTCGTATCAGTGATTTTTTGTACACTTTACTCGATGAGTGAGCAGCGTGGAGCAGCAAGAAGGCCGGGTCACTTGAAATTTGGCGTTCTGTGAATTTCTGGATTATAGACTGAACAGTCTTCCAGAACTGCTCCAGTAGGGGGCAGCTCCAAAAGATGTGGAGGATGGTACCTCTTTCCCTCTGGCACCTCCAACACCTGTCTGAGGAGGATGGAAATATCTCATGTAGTTTTGCAGGAGTATTGTACCACCTGGTCAACAACTTGTAGTTGGTTTCCTGCGTTTTCGTGCAAATCGAGGACTTGTATGTAAATTGTATGATGTTCTGTTTTTGACGTGTCGTTAATATGCATTGCAAGTCTCGCTCCCAGGTTAAAGTCGTCTGGTGGTGTAATGAGTAATTGGTATGTAGCTGACAAGGCATGAGGCATAATATCCTCCTCCGAACAGTAAATCTCGTATGTCGTCAGATTTTGGTCAAAACTCCTGGGGTGCTGCAATGTCCTAAGGAAGTGGTTAAGTTGTGCGGCCCTCCAAAAATCTAAGTGGAATGGGCCCGACAGGGACATCAGCTGGGCTACTGTAGACCATTTGCCATTTGATATAAAGTGGGACGCCTGAAATAGTCTCAAGTCTCTTAGGGATTGAAATACCGGATCTGTGTATCCTGGGGTGAACTCTGGCGTTCCTAAAATCGGACGTAGTGGAAATGTGGGGGATGTGAGACGGAATTTCGTGAATAAAACTGAGCATATGCGTACGGTCACTCCTATCAAAGGATGAGATTTCACATTGCTTGGGAGGCTATCATAGCACCAGGGAGCTCTGTTCAAGGGGATGTCACTTTGGGTTTGTTCCAGTCTAGTCCACAGTTTAGTAGTCTGGTGCCGGTTCCAGTCTATAAGTCTGGTCAAATGTGTAGCGTAGTAATATTTACGGAGGTCTGGTACCGCTAGCCCTTCATACAGTTTGGGCATGGTGAGCAGCCGCCTAGCTAATCTGGGTCTTCTATGAGCCCAAATAAATTCAAAAAATAGGGCATTAATCTGGTCGAAATAGGAAGACGGGATTTGAATCGGTAGGGCTTGTAACAAATACAAGAACTTAGGAAGAATAGACATCTTTAGGATGTTGCATCTCCCAAACCACGAGTGTAGGCCTGTATGCCAACTGTTTAATAAGGCCCTGACCGATGTCAGCATTGGGGGAAAATTTAGTGCGAATAACCCGGATAGTTTGGGAGGAATATGGGTGCCCAGATACTTCAGTGCCGTGGTGGTCCATTTAAATTGGAAATTGTCTTTAAGAGAGGCAAGCAATCGTGGTTGGACTCCTATACCCATAGCCTCAGATTTAGTAAGATTAATTTTCAGGTTGGATAAACTACCATATGTTCTGAATTCCTGTAATAAATTTGGAAGGGAGATTGCCGGATTAGTAAGTGAGAATAGCATGTCATCCGCATACGCGGCCACCTTCTGTTGGGAGTCTACCATTTTAACACCAGTTATGTCTGGGTTAGATCTTATGGTACACAGGAAGGGTTCCAATGACAGGGCGAACAGGAGTGGGGACAGAGGGCAACCTTGCCGTGTTCCGTTTTTAATAGTGAACAGATCTGATAAAACCCTGTTAGCTTGAACCCGAGCCGTGGGGGTAGTGTAGAGTGCCCCTATCCAATTGAGCATTGTACTACCCAGGCCTACATGTTCCAGGACTGAAATCATGAATTACCAGTTCACCCTGTCAAAGGCCTTCTCTGAGTCCACACTAAGAATAACACAGGGAGTTTTAGTTCAACCGAATGGATAAGATTCAGGACTTTTATCGTGTTGTCCCTTGCCTCCCTAGTTGGGACAAAACCTACCTGGTCTAAATGAATTAGGGATGGGACATGTTTTTGAATTCTGGTGGCCAATATTTTGGTAAAGATTTTTAGGTCTACATTAAGTAAGGAAATTGGCCTGTAGCTGCCACAAGCCATATGGTCTTTCCCTTCTTTCAGGATCACTGCTATATGTGCAGCTAATGTATCTCTTGGAATGGCGGTTCCTGACCCTAAAGAGTTGAAAAATCTAAGCATGGGATCCCCCAAGGAAGGTAGCAATGTTTTGTAGTATTGAGCAGTGAGCCCATCCGGTCCAGGGGCCTTCCCCAATTTGGTAGCCTTCACTGCTGCCTGAATTTATTCGATAGTTATGGGTTCATCTAGTGTCTTACTAGTCTCGGAAGTGAGGGTGGAGAGTCCAGATTTACCTAAATACGTCTCAATTAGGCCCTGCGTAGGTGGTGTTGATTGTAAGTTGTAAAGGGACGCATAGAAATCTTTAAATTCCTGTGCCACTTGATGGGGCAGGGTAATCTTCTGACCCGTGGGTGACGTCACATGAGGGATATAATTTGCCAATATCTGTGACTTCAGAGATTTAGCCAGTAGCCTACCGCACTTGTTTCCCGACTCATATGAGACCCGTCTGCATATCTGAATCGCCGCTTTAGCCTGAAATAGCATCAGGTCGGAAATCTTATTGCGTAAGAGCAAGATTTCCGCTGTATCTGCAGGGGTTTGTATATGTTTGTGTTTAGCCTCAGCTCTGTGTAGGTCATCTAGGAGGGACCTCACCTGTGCTGTACGTTGTCTTTTGACCCGTGCCCCGTGTTTAATAAGGATGCCGCGGATCACCGCCTTGTGTGCTTCCCATAATATTCCAGGGTCCGTATCTGGGGCAGTATTAGTCCTAAAATAGTGGTCTAATTCCCTGATGACGTCTTTACATATCTCTTCATCTTGTAGGAGACTTTCATTGAGTCTCCAAGATCGTGTTTTAGAGGTGTGATTGTCAGTCAAGGCGCAGACCAGCATAATTGGAGCATGGTCAGACCATGTGATTAAGTCAATCGTAGCGTTCCGTATGGCATGTAATTGGGCGTGTGGGATTAGGAAAAAATATATTCGTGAGTATATTTTATGCGGATTAGATTAAAAGGTGTAATCTCTCTCACTGGGGTGTAGGAGCCTCCACACGTCAATCAACTGAGCTGTGTGTAGGGAGCGAGCTATACGTTTCCTAATTGTCGGTGTAATTGAGGAGTGACCTGAGGACGTATCCTCCGTAGGGATCAAAGGCACATTGAAGTCACCCCCGAGAATCAATTGTCCTCTCGTGAATGCCCTCAATGTCTCTAGGGTCTTGGCAATAAAATGATCCTGGTGACTATTGGGTGCGTAAATATTTGCAAATGTTACTTCCTGACCACCTATATCTCCTCTAAGGAACAGATAACGTCCCTCAGGGTCCTGTCTTATTTCCACACATTTCCAGGGGACTGTTCGCGCGAAGAGAATGGAGACTCCTCGCGATTTAGTAGCCGCGAAGGCGGAGTGGTAGGCCGCTGGAAAAAATTTGTTTTTCAGGATCGGGAGGTTGTCTTTCTTAAAATGGGTTTCCTGAAGAAATGCCACTTCCACTTTATGGCGTCTAAGATCATTAATCAGCATACGCCTTTTTTCTGGGACGTTTAGGCCTTTCACATTTAATGAAAAGATTCTGATTGTCTCCATGGCTCTCAGCTAAAATTTATAAGCCCAGCAAGATAACACTCGTGCACAGGGGATTGGGACTAAGGGGGAAGTAAGTAGAGGAGCGAAGAGAGAAAAGGGTTAAGAAAAGACTATGAGACTTAGAAGGAGAGAAAGTATCAGACAAGCACCTCTGGGGTACTTCCAAACAATCTAAGAGGATAGCACTCTTGTGCTAGGACGCTCACCAGCAAGATACTGGTAATCGAGCGCAGGCCTATGTGGGAGCGTAGGAAGCGATAAACAGAGGTGAACTCACTGATCCCCCCCCCCCCCCTCAACCCAGATGTACCAAGAATATATTTACATTGTGAAGATAACGACTGTATTATTTATATAACAGATAAATTATTACAGACAAGAGCATTCAAGGTAACTGTACTAAAGGTAGTAAATACTATTATAGCAGATTTTTATTCATCCGTTGGATGTCAAGCCAGATCAGTACTATAACTTCCCCAACTAAGCCAGACTAAGACAGCAGGGGTGCCCCATCCATAAGAGATCATATATGCAGTAAGTCATACTTGTTTAAATCATATCTCCACATATCAGTTTTACAATAGCCTAAAATCACGGGAGTCCTTGGGTTATCTAGACTTTATGAACCTGTAGGTTCTGGATTATATGGTGAGTTGGTATGGGCATAACCCTCCCCCTCCCTTTCACCTTTAAACCGCCCATCTGGAGTGTCTAGGCCTGGTATTCTCTAATCTTCCAGCAATTCACATATGATAGTCAGGTTCCATAGCACCCCCTTCACTGGCGGTCTCCGCTATCACACAAGTCTCCCTGTATTACAGCCAACCCTTCTAATTAAACCCATTCAACCTCTACCTCAATGATCATTAGAGTAGTCCTGGTTCGATATGTGAAGGTAGGTTGTGAACCTATAGTGTAGACTTGTCCCGTCTAGCATCCATGCAGGGGGAATGGTATGAAAGGAACACTGTCCACGACCTGGTGTGGTAGTAGATCTCGCAGCGTCCCAGTGTGCCATACTCATGGTTCCGGCTTAAACAGTTCCGGCTCTGCCGCTGAAATTTTAATCTCCCCTGTATTCTGGTGTCCACAAGACTCTGTAGCATCGGGTCTCTGTCACTCTATCTGGTTCCTAGGATCGAGCAAGAGATCCTTGTGTGAGGGGTTGGATCGTGGATTGCGATATCAGACCTGACTGCTGGCATGGGGATAAGCTTGCGCTCAGTGTATTAGCTCAAACATAAGAAAGAAAAAGGAGACTGATAAGGGCTTTAACTCACATGGGTAAAACTGCTGTACTGGACCTGGCCGACCTCCACATAGGTAAACTGTCACGACTCCCGCGTACCATCTTCCGAGAGAGCCCGATTCCTCCTTCTAGAGCGTTGTTGACGGGGAGGTTTGGAACTCCGTTGGGATGTAGAGCCTGGGCGACCCGTCGGACGGGGGACTAGTGCCAGCCAGTTCGAAACGGAGACCGGTTCAGCGCCAAGAAAAGTGAAAAAATTCGGCAGGTCCGACGGGGACCGTAGAGTAAAGGACGTGGTCCCGTTACGGAAATTGACCGCTTAAGGATATCCCCATCGTTAAGTACAACCATGATGCCGTGCCATTTCCAGGATTGGTCTCAGTATTGCTCTTCTCTGCAAAGTAGCTCTTGATAAATCAGGCAGGATCTTAACCGCCGCTTCCTCAAATTCCACTGCGCCATGGTCCCATGCCTTCCGCAGAATTTGTTCTTTCTGTGTGTAGCAATGAAGTCTGCAAAGCACGTCTCGGGGTCTGTCCAGGTCCACCGATCTAGGACCCAATGCTCTGTGTACGCGGTCAAGCTCAAGTGTAGGCGGGGAAGTCCCCAGGACCTGCTGAAAGATAGCCACCACCGTCGCCTCCAAGTCCTCAGTCCCCGTAGCCTTAGAAAGACTTCGCAGCCTCAGGTTGTTGCGGCGGCTGCGGTCCTCCAGGTCCTCCAAACGCAATTGAAGTTCCACCGCCGTGGTCGCCTGGGCAGCCTGGGACTGCTCTAGGGAAGCAACTCGTTGTGTGAGGGAGGCAATCGAGCTCTCTCCTGTATCTACCCGATCCGCTATCACCTGAATCTCCTCTCTTATTTCTTTGATGTCTCTGGCATGGGCCTCCTCTATAAGAGGAAATAAGAGTCTCTATATCAGACTTGGAGGGTAAGGCCTCAATGTCTGCCTTAGTAGGTAGGGCGCGCAAAATAGCGTGCAAATCGTCTGGTATGCCACTGTACTTCTGTATTGTAGCCGTCATGGTAGATCCAAAGATAGCTGGGGTTTCCGGGAGATATTCCGAAGCAGTAGATGACGCTGGGGAACCAGGTAATTCAGGCGTATCAAAGTCTGCCATTAGCTGCCCACGTGGCGCTGATATTATGGCGCCTGGTGATCTCCTCCGTGAGTCCTGGAAATAGCTCCGGATGCTGCCCCGTGGAGAAGCTGTCTGGGTTCCGTTTGTATGTGACCTTGTCCTATATCTCTTGGAGGTTAGCATACCTCTTTTTCAGGAGTGTGGAGTCGTTAGGATTGTGGGTGAGGAAGGGGGAAGCCAGGAGCTCTCGAGAAACACGTCCTCACTCAGCCATCGCTAGGCCACGCCCCCGAAGAACGATTATTTATTTGCAAAATGTTATAACAGAAACAAAGAAAAATGTTTTTTTTTTTCAAATTTTTAGTCTTTTTTGATTTATTTAGCAAAAAATAAAAACCCAGTGGTGATTATTGATTAAATACCACCAAAAGAAATCTCTATTTGTGTGAACAAAATTATAAAAATTTAGTTTAGGTACAGTACAATGTTGCATGACCAGGTAATTGTCATTCAATATGCGACAGCGCTGAAAGCTGAAAATTGGCCTGGGCAGGAAGGGGGTAAAAGTGCCCAGTATTGTAGTGGTTAAGGGCATTTGGCACACAGTCCAGAGGTGAAAAAAAAAGGTAAATAAATGGCTCTGGACACATGGGGCTGAGCACCTGTGCGAATGAGCGCTAAAGAAAGTTGAATAACAGCAGGCTTACTTCCACGTACAAATAAAGGGATAAAAAGCCTAAAAAAAAGGAAACTAATGCTGCCACCTTAACTAAGAATTGGTAAGCTGCAATATTTAAATGTTCATTTTTGGGTTTAATACCACTTTAAAGTGTTGAAGCCAGCGAAAGCCAGGTATTTGGAATTTTTTAGAAGGCGGTAAGTCTATTCTCTTATGCCCTGTACACACAATCGGAATTTCCGTCAGAAAAAACTTGGATGGTTTTTCCGACAGAATTCCACTCAAGCTTGCCTTGCATACACACCACTACACAAAAGTTCTCTGAACTTTCGACCGCCAAGAACGCGGTGATGTACAACACTACGACGAGCCGAGAAAATGAAGTTCAAAGCTTCCGAGCATGCATCGAATTGTTTCCGACCCTGTGTCGTTTTTTGCGCTTCAAAATTGCATACAGACGAACAGAATTTCCAATAGGAACTTTTTCCGACGGGAAAGTAGAGAACCTGCTCTCAATCTTTTGCTGGCTGGAATTCCGCCAGCAAAAGTACGATGGAGCATACACACGGTCGGAATTTCTGACCAAAAGCTCTCATAAGACTTTTGCTGGCGGAATTTCTGATCGTGTGTATGGGGCTTTAGTATGCAGTACGTTTACAAAGATGTTGTGGCTGGGGGGAATCACATTACTATTTAAAGCGGGGGTCCACCTATCTATCGTTTTTTTTTTTTTGAGTTCATTCACAAACTTTTCTTCTCAGCATTACATACTCACATATTGTGTGTAATATGTCCGCCTGTGTCAGATTTTGTCGGAAAGAATAGCTTATATTATTCACTGCAGGCGGTTTCCATCTTCATTGTGGGCATTTGAAGCCCACAAGCATTTATTTCCTGGATGTGGTGAATGCTGTGCTCCCAGCATTCACTGCTCGTTCCCGCACATGCTCAGTGGCATCCTGGGAAGCCTGAGACTAGCTCCCAGGAGTTTGGGAGAGGCTAGAAACACGCCTACTCCCACGGGAGGAGAACCAGGAAGTGCAAAGAATAATAGAAAAAATAAAAGGTAATTACGGCGATTTAAATTTTTTTAAACGGCATATCAGCATCTAGGCAAGGAAGAGAATATATACAGATATTGTTCAAAATTTGGGTGGAACCCCGCTTTAAAGAAAGCAGCAGCAAGACTGTGGTTGCACACAGGGTAGCTTGGCTCTTTTCGAATTGACGAATCAGCTTTGGGGGACCGACATAGCGGGATGCCTGGACGGGTGAGTGTCCTTATATTAGTGAAGTTTAAATAGTTTGTTTGAACCAAGCTGACAGGTGCAGTGGCTGTATACGCTTTAAGAAGTTCCAATCCTAGTACTGGAACACAGTGCTGTATATTGTAGGTAGCTGAGGCTAAATGCAGTTCATACAGCGTATACAGTTGCTGCATCTGTTAGGTGAAGTAAATAGTTTATTTAGACCAGCCTGGCGCAAACATACTATTCAAATTTCACGAAAATATGGAGATCAACTTTAAGGTCTGCTTTAAGCATTTTTACTTCTATATGTATTGCTAGATAGTTTCCTTCACTTTCTGTCTGGTAAAAAGATTGTCCCGGGAAAGAAAGAGAAGAGAAATCTCTCTGGGCCCAGGCAGCAATAACACCCCTACAGGAGTTCTAATCCTCCGCATTATCTGAACTAAAAAAAAGTTTTGTATATATATATATATATATATATATATATATATATATATATATATATATCCAATATGAATTGTTGTAAGAGTGCAATCTTTCTTCTCAGGCATGACATAATTTTGTATTATTTATGTTATTCTCTCCTAGGCATAGTAAAAGTGTCAGGCCGTAAGGTTATCCATTCTTCTGCCTGAGCTCAGTACGGATAACAGACACTCAGAATACTGTCAAAACAAAGAACCAACTGGATTACATTTAATAAAGCTAAAAGCTTTGTTTACACAGTTTTATCTCCTGTGAATGTGTGCACACTTCAGCAGAGGCTGAGTGTGGTGACCACAGCAGAATATGCCTGTTACAGTACCTCTAGGATCCATGTATGGCCCATCTTGTCCGTCTGCTGCATGTAAAATGCATCACATGCCAGCTTGCTTATTTTTGGCTATGGCTTGTCTTGCACATAGACATGGGCATGTGTGGGCAGTACCCAGCTTTTTTCACATGGCCATAGCGCACAGCTGTGTCACCGCCACAACAAAGAGGTTGCAGGGTTGCTTAGCCCAAACCAGATACTCTAATGTGCCTGCATGGTGGTCCTAAACCTCCTACTATCCTCTTGGTCACAATACATTTAACCCCCTGCTGTCTGGATTACTCACAAACATGAGCCCGTGTTTGACACAGGGTTCAAATAGAGGTTCCTTAAATCTAGCTGACCTTCTGGGGCCCATGCAACATGGGGGCCCCAGCCACCTGAAGCGTGCTGCATGAGGGGGTTCTCTCTCATCCTCAGGCAGGGGGTTTCTTTTTCTCCATCAACAAATCCAGGGCCATCCAAGCTTGCACTGGTAAAACACAACACTCCCTCCTCCCTCCATTCCCTAGTTATTGGCTGTAATAGACACTTCTCTTCATTAGATTATCCTACGAAGGTGTGTTGCTGCAATCAACCTCTTCACTTGCAAAATTCTTGCAAGATCACCCTCAGCAGATTTTCCTTTACTCCCTGACTCCCAGCTAGACAAGCCTTGAGCCCAAGTTTAACCCACCTTATAAAGAGGCATCCCCCTATGACACTCCACCAGTAGGAGGAGCAACCCTTAAATCGACCTCTACCTGCCTACATGTGTGCAGATGGTTTAGTGTGTGTTGGGATACACCTTCCTTTCTGGTGGCTGGTGCAGTGTCTTCTTCCCAGTACCCTGTGTATGAAATTGCTGTTGTTTTAAAAAATACCCATTGCTGACCCAGGTGCCTGACTCTGCTTTCATCGACAGCCGGTTGTCAACTCAGCCCATTCCTGCTAATCGCCTTGCCTGTCTCTGCTTAGACCCGACTACTCTCTTGCATGCTTCATAATGACAGAATTTGAATATTTTTTTGTCTGCCTTAACCCCTGCCTAGACATTGACTACTCTTGTCTCCTGTCCTCTACCCATACCAGACACTGACCTGCAACTGTCATGTCTCAACGTAGCCTCCCTCCTCCTGCGACACCCTTGTGGGGCAAACCTGATGTGGCCGCAACCTAGTGACATTTAGCCGCAAAGTAGCCTGGGAGCCACTGTGGTCACTGTCCTATCACTCCTTGAAGGGTGCTCTGGTAAAGAGTGAGCTGACATTTAGACTCCAGGTGTCACCTGTCATAGGTTGTCACCTGTAACAGCACTGTGCTTTGGCACAGCTGCTTGTAGTCCAAGGACTACCTCTGGCTACCCTTTTTTTTAAAAAATAAAGAAAATATTCTAAATATATATACTCACACTAGAAAAGAGAAATATTAAACCAAATGATCAAAAATAAAATGAATAAAAGTTGCACCTGCTGTACACAAATTGCTATACACTTGACAAATGAAATTAATAAATTACAGTCCTCGCAGTGATACAAATAATAAATCAATAAATACAGTGAAAACAATTCATAAGTAGGTGAATGTCCATATATTGGTGAATGATGTGCTCCAATTTATAAAGTGCGACTGTGCTTCAAAACTCGAAGTGCACCACACTCCCTCCTGTGTCCCCACTCACCGGATGGAATGGACCCCCAGCTTTTCAGTCTAGGGGTCGTTCAGGCTTAGCGTGTTGGCCAGGGATGGCAAATCCACATCAGGATACAAGGAAGATCTCCCATACTCATGACAGTCATGTGTGGGTCACAGTGCCCAAAACGAGATAAAGGAAGGGGACTATAGTGAAGTACTGTTTGGTAAAGGTTTTTATTGCACAGATAAAAAAGGTACTTACAAGATGTAGATTAAAATAAGTATAAATTAGCAAAGGATTGCAATGGGAAGCGCCACTGCTAGCGTGTGTTCCACGGAAAATTGGAAGTGACGTCGTTTGTACTTGAAACCGGAAATTGCATCAACGCGTTTCGCCCTTCCACAGGGCGTCATCAAGGACCTTATTTCTGGTTAGAAGAGCCGCCCTTGAATACAACTAAATGGTCACCTCACCCCTAGTCGGCCAATCAAATACCGCATGGTGGCCATTTTGTTGGTTGGGCAAACATGTCTCCTCCACCATGAGGTTGATTCCCATATGGGAGACTAGCGGCCATTACATTGGTTGGATGTCCATTCCTTACTTGGTAAAGCTGGTTCCCACAGTTATAATGATTGATCCAAAGGATGTCGATCCAAATAAATCATTACGTCACATGAAAAATCTATAAACATATTATAGTTTTATTAAAAATACAGTTATATTAAAAATTAATTCAACGCACATAAACGTAATGCAATATAATAACCTACAAATAAATATTTAAAAATTATGCAAATAAATTAATAATAATAATTAAAATTAAATAAAATTAAATTAAAATAAAACTAAACATAAAAACAAATATAAAAATAAAAATAAAATAAAAAATAAAAATATGAAAAAAGAATAAATAATGAATGAATATAAAATTTACAAATTCAATGTTAATGGCATAAAAAAGAACAAAAATTACCAATTTGACAGAAAACAATTGAGGTCAAGTTCAATATTTAACCCCAATGGACTCGTCGTTCTTAAACAATGAATCCACTGAGTCTTATTTCGAGAGATTGCCCTCTTAAAGCGGGGTTCCACCCAAATTTTGAACATTATCTCTATGCATTCTCTTCCTTGCCTAGATGCTGACATGCTGTGTAAAAAAATTTAAATCGGCGTAATTACCTTTTTTTTCTAATCTTCTTAGCACTTCCTGGTTTTCCTCCCATGGGAGTAGGCGTGTTTCTAGCCTCTCACAGACCTCCCACAGTCCCCTAGTCTCAGGCTTCCCAGCATGCATTGTGCAACAGTGTCATCACAACATCTCGGTGAATGCTGGGAGCACAGCATTCACCGCATCCAGGAAATACATGCTTGTGGGCTTCAAATGCCCACAATGAAGATGGAAACAGCCTTCAGTGAATTTTATAAGTTATTCTTTACAACGAAATCGGACACAGGCAGGCTTATTACACAGAACATGTGAGTAGATAATCATGAGAAGAAAAGTTTGTGAATGAACTCCAAAAAAAAAAAAACGATAGATAGGTGGACCCCCGCTTTAAGGTTACCTCCTCTCCAACAACCCTCAATTTTGAATATACCACAGAATGCTAAACCACTCGGATCCCTCCCATGATGGAGTCTAAAGTGGTTAGACAGCCCGTGGTGCTTATACCCTTTCTTAATTCTATTAACGTGTTCACAAAGACTTACTCTTAATTTCCTAGTGGTTCTGCCCACGTATTGCAACCCACATGGACATGTTAGAAGGTATGTTACATGCGTGGTCCCAAACGTAATGAACTTCCTAATTTTGTGGGACTCACCAGAGGTGTGACAGGTAAAGAGTGTGGTCCCGTCCTATATTTGGAAGTCCTACTGTCAGATTAAGGTACTCACCGAGGCCAAGATGCAGAGAGCGGTTCACTCTTGCGACTAAGCTCACTCCACCGCCTGGAGATGGTACAGAGGGTGATTTGCACAAAAAGGCACAAGCTACCAGCAGGATGGGCAGATCTTGCGTGAAGGTCAGCGAGGAGCTGTATAGCTGTGCAGGTGTGGTAGGTGTTGGACCCAGCGGGTCAGTAGGAGAACAAAGTCCAGGACAGGCTGGAAGCTGGGGTACAAGGCTGGGAGAAGTCCAAGAGCAGGCTGAGGGTCAAACACAGGAGACAACAGAGTAATCCAAAAGCAGGCAGAGGGTCAAGGCACTGGAGACTGAAGACAAATCCGGGTCACAGGCTGAGGGTCAAACACCAGAGGTAAACAGAGTCCGTTAAGCCAGGGGTCAGGTCCAGGAGAGAATCAGAGTAGGTCAAGGCAATCCGGGTCACAACAGGTAATCGATCTGAAGGAAACAGGAACAAGATCACAGGGAAGCTGAGAGACAAACCAGCAATTTGCTGAACAGCCAGGCAACTTTTATAGGCCGGCAGAGGATTCACGTTATGCGTGCGCTAGTGCGCATGCGCGCGCCGTTCAACTGGACCGCGAACGTGCGTGCGCCGAAGCGCTGTTCCGCCGCGCATGCGCGCAGGGAAACGGCGAAGCTGACAGGATTGATTCTGGTTTCTTCCCTGACACCTACACATTACACACCTTCCACAGCTGAAAAAAACACTTGATCCAAGAACGTACACACCTTCTTGGGTGGGTCTATCACATTGGATGCTAATTTTAAACATAAAGTGGGCGGCTTCGTGTAGATGAACTGTGGTTTTACTAGTAAAATTTTATTTAGATTTGCATCCTTCAAAAGTAAAGGCCAACGTTTGTGGCCTTTCCATCCTGTTTATGTTGGCGTGTGAAGCCCGTCATAAAAGCAACTCCAAAGTCCCTTTTATTGGCCTCTTTCTTCGTAAACAAATCCTCTCTATTCATTTCACCTACCATTTACTTGGTTTTAACCACTTCAGCCCCGGAAGAATTTACCCCCTTCCTGACCAGTGCATTTTTTGCTATTCGGCACTGCGTTGCTTTAACTGACAATTGCGTGGTTGTGTGACGTGGCTCCCAAACAAAATTGACGTCCTTTTTTTTCCCACAAATAGAGCTTTCTTTTGGTGGTATTTGATCACCTCTGCGGTTTTTATTTTTTGCGCTATAAACAAAAAAATAGCGACAATTTTGAAAAAAAACACATTATTTTTTACTTTTTGCTATAATAAATATCCCAAAAAAATATTTAAAAAAACATTTTTTTTCCTCAGTTTAGGCCGATACGTATTCTTCTACATATTTTTGGTAAAAAAAAATCGCAATAAGCGTTTCTTGATTGGTTTGCGCAAAAGTTATAGCGTTTACAAAATAGAGGATAGTTTTATGGCATATTTATTATTATTTTTTTTTACTAGTAATGGCAGTGATCAGCGATTTTTATTGTGATTGCGACATTATGGCGGACACATCAGACATTTTTGAAACATTTTTGGGACCATTGTCATTTATACAGCAATCAGTGCTATACAAATGCACTGATTCCTGTGTAAATGACACTGGCAGTGAAGGGGTCAACTACTAGGGGGCTAGGGAGGGGTTAAGTGTGTCCTAGGGATGTGTTACTAACTGTGGGGGGGCGTGGCTACATGTGACACATCACTGATCTCTGCTCCCAATCACAGGGAGCAGAGATCAGTGACACTGTTACTAGGCAGAACGGGGAGATGCTTGTTTACATTAGCATCTCCCCGTTCGTCCTCTCCATGAGGCGATCGCAGGTATCCCTGCGGCAATCTAGTCCGCGGGACCCACGACCCGACTCACGGAGCTCCTGGGCGGCGTGCACGCAATGGCATGGCGGCAAATACAAAGGGACGTATGGGTACTCCCATTTGCCCAGCCGTGCCATTCTGCCGACGTACATCGGTGTGCGCCGGTCAGGAACCGGTTAACCAGATTCTTAGAGCGGTACCCTTTTTCCTCAAATCTATCAAGTAAAATCTTGGCCTGTATATCAAAGTTGTCTTTCTTGACACAATTACGTTTTACTCTCATAAATTGGCTTTTGGGAATTGCACTCAACCATCTAGGATGGTGACAATTTGCACTCAACCATCTAGGATGGTGACAACTTCCCACTGGGATATAGCTATTTCTGTCCACTTCCTTAAAATGGGTTTTAGTAAACAATTGATGATTCTCCTTAAATATTATGAGATCCAAAAAATTAACATATTGTCAGTCAAATGTTGCTGTGAAGGAAACACCATATCTATTATTCCCAATTTCAGTCAGAAATTGAAGAACATAATCCTGTGTGCCTGGCCAGATGTTTATAATGTCATCTATATAACGTTTATAAAATTTTAATTGAGGTATAGTGTTGTTGAAGATTGCTTCTTTCTCCCAGTGGCTCATTAACAAATTAGCCACTGAGGGGGCACACTTGGCTCCCATGGCCACGCCTTTCCTCTATCTAAAGTACTGTTTATCAGGCCAAAAAAAGTTGTGGCTCATGGCCAGATCCAAAGCCTGAAACAAAAAATCTTTTTGTTTCTTCTTGGTAATAGTACTGTTAAGGGCCCAAATGACTGCTTCGATTGCATGTTGCTGTTTGATGCTGGTGTATAAGGAATTGACATCAATACTTGCCAATAGATGTTCCTCACTCACCTCAACTTCCTGCAGTAATTCCATAAGGTTCCTGCTGTCTCTAAGATAAGCTGGGCATTTCTGTGCCAAAGGCTGCAAGAACCGATCCAAGTACTCACCTATTCTGGCAAATGGAGAGTCAACCCCACTAACAATGGGTCTACCGGGGGGGTTGGAAGGATTCTTGTGAACCTTGGGCAACTGGTAAATGACAGGGACCCTGGGAGCATCAGGCACTAATTATCTGGCTTCCTTTTTGTTAACAATACCTTCATCCTGTGCCTTTTTGACCAATCATTTCAGCTTAGCCTTATATTTGATTGTTGGATTACCTTTTCATTTTTCATGTTTCCACATCATACACTAATCTATTTAGCTCCGCTAGATAATCTGATTTATTACCAACCCATCCCCTTTGTCAGCCCTTCTGATAACAATCTGTTTGTTTTGTTCCAAAGATTTTAGACCTCTTTCAATCTCCCTTTTGCGTCTACTAGGTTTTATTTGTAAAATCTCTAAATCTTGTTCCACTAGGGTTTTGAAGACTTCTGGGAAATGGTTATTAATATTTTTTTTTGTACAAAGGGTTTTTTGATCAGAAATATCAACATGTCAATACAGATATACAATGAAGGGCACATTATGTGTACATACTGAAGTAGCTTATAGTATTACAAACATGTTCAGGATCTGTATCAGATCACCAGGTTACAGTTGGTTTCTTATAGTATCAGCAATTAACATTAATATGGCAAGGCGCTGGATTCCGCCACTTTATGAAACTAGTTGCAGGACTTTTTATAACATTTGTGGTGAGAACACTGAATAAAAAAGGTATATATAAAATATGGCATATTATAGTGGAAATAAATAAAGGTATTCGCAATTTGGTTCACAATATGTGTCTAAGCCCCACAGGGCTTATCCTGTGGGCTATGAAGGCTCAGAAAGGAGAAGGTAAAAAGAAGGGATAACAGGGGGGAGGACCAGAAAGAGGATGAAATAGGAGTATAGGTTATAGAGAAAGGGAAAGAAGCAGCGAAAGGAGAAAGAAGAAAGGGGGGGGGGAAGTCCACGGGGTGGGGAGGATGGAGATATACTAGAGAGAAAGTAATGTGGAATCAATCCAAGATGGGTGGGAGTACGCTACCCACGGCTGCAAGATTCGAAGAAATCTATCGTGCGTATCTGATGCCACGGCCGTCAATTTATCCTTAACCATAATATCATTTATACGATTTTTGACTGCCTTGAAGCTGAGAGCCGGGGTCTTCCAGGCCTTTGCTATGGTTAATTTAGTTGCAGTAAAAATATGAGATGCCAGTTGGCGTTCTGGCCTTAGTAATTCTATGATCGGTTTCCCCAATATAGCTTCAAAGGGATCCCTTTTTATATTAGTATTGAAGAGGTTACGAAGCAATGCATCATAGACTCTGACCCATAGTCTACATACCCTGGGGCACTGCCACCAGATGTGTGCCATTGTACCCACATGAGAACACCCACGAAAGCACAAAGGGGAATATGTTGGGATAAAACTAGCTAATCTGGCTGGGGTGTAATACCATCTATAAAGTACTTTATAGGCATTTTCGAAGAAGAGTAAATTTTTGGAACATTTGGACAGTGTGATGGTCATGACCTGCGAGTCCTCTGGGTCCAATCTCCTCCCCAGTTCCGCCTCCCATTGAAGGTGATATGGTCTCAGGGGTGGTCTCTTGGAGCCTATTATGGCTGTATATATTGAAGAAATCAAACCCGGAGACTGGGGCCGTGATCTACAAAGGCTTTCGAATGGAGTTAATGTATAGGGGGTTGGTTGAAATTTTTTTAGGGTTTGGAGGAAGTGTAAGGGAATTTATTAATGGTTGACAGTAACAATAGTATAGATGTTATAAATATAATAAAATAAAAGGGCTCACCAAACAATGGGTAATAATGGAGATAATATATGATATGTAGAGAGGGGTATACTCGTGGAGGATATTGCTGGTTTGCATATATCTAACAATGAAGGGAGATCCAGACAGGGCACAAACAATATGTGTGGATCATCCAAACAGCAGTAAACAATGTAGGTATAGGAGCAGGATACCATGAGCCTAAAGTATGAAAAGAATATGCCAATAAGAAAAATCATAGTACTATAGGAATGAATAAGGCCGGTGTCTTGCCGAGAATGTTCCCTCGGCGGATAAGTTCCCCCCCTGTACTGCGCAGGCGCAGCGCCTGCGCAGTACGGACTACTGTCAGCCGCCGGAGATAGCCGAAGCTCAATCGCTTCAATCAGCTGTACACGGTGCCTGTGCTCTGGGTCCAGGTTCCTTCCCCACCATCCAAGTGGACCTAGAGGGGGAATCTAAAAAGAGCCGGGCGAAGCGAGTCCGTGCCCGAAGCGTGGCGAGCGAAGCGAGCCCGCGAGGGGCCCTCTTACAGGCGCCGTGTACAGCTGATTTTCAGCTGTTCCGTTTCGGCTATTTCCGCCGGATCCTACTGCGCAGGCGCAGCGCCTGCGCAGTACAGGGGGGAACTTAGCCGCCGAGCGGAACTTTCTCTGCAGAACACCGGTTTGCTGGAGGTAAAACATACCTGGGCAATGTGACATGAGGCGTTCCCAAATGACAATGGACAGTATAGGCTGGTGCACAGTATAGGACATGGTTCTATTTGAATGTACGTCCCGCCTGTAGTCAGCGAATCGGCGCAGCCGAAGTGACGTCATCCAGGCCGGTCGAAAAGTTCCAGTGCGCATGCGCGCCACTCGGCTCAGAGCGTTATCAACGTGGACGTCGCTCCCGTCCAGAGAAGGCAGCACACAAAGCACGGGAAGGCATTGGCCAAGAAGGGGAGAACAGCCGGCTCCCCCATTGGTCAATGTGTGCGTTGACACACCAAAGGATGGAAGTGGTGGGGTGATGCTGGGCGGCCGCGTGGTGACTGAGAACTCACCCACAAGGGGGCGCCTGCCCAAGCCGAGCAGCCAGATAAGCAGAGGATCCATGAACAAGCTTGATTATAACACATATGATACAGATTACAAATGATAACTAGATATGTAATTAAGCATCAATAGTTCTCAATATACCTAGTTTTATACCCAACATTTAATGATTACTGTTTGTCTATTTTTTTCAATAAACTTATTTTTGTAACATAATTGGTGTCACTGTGCCTATAAAGTCCTCAAGTCCCTCCATCTCCTATATTCAATTTAATAGTTTTAGGACGCAGCACTTTTGTTTTGTTTATGTATCCACAGTACCACTCTGTGCTACGATACATCTTGTTTGGATATTCATTTATGCTCCTAGAATGCCTGATGGTGCTACTTGGATGTTGGGCCTCTGTATGTGGCCAGGCTGTGTAAAAGCCTCACACATGTGGTATCGCCATACTCAGGAGGAGTAGCAGAATGTATTTTGGGGTGTCATCTTTGCTATGTACATGCTATGTGTTGGAAATATCTGATAAATTAACAACTTTGTGTAAAAAAAATGCATTTTTATTTTTTCCCACATTTTCCAAAAACTTCTGGAAAAAAATTTACAGTTCAAAAGACTCATTATGCCTCATAGATTATACGTTGGGGTGTTTGCTTTCCAAAATGGGGTCATTTTGGAGGCAATTCCATTGTCCTGGTGCTCCAGGGCTTTCAAAAATGCAATAGGTGGTTGAGAAATGAGATGTGTCATTTATGCTCGTAGATCACCTGATGGTGCTACTTCAATGTTGGGCCTTTGTATGTGGCCACGCTGTGCAAAAGTCTCACACATGTGGTATCGCTATACTCAGGAGAAGTAGCAGAATGTATTTTGGGGAGTCATCTTTGCTATGTACATGCTATGTGTTGGAAATATCTGATAAATGGACAACTTTGTGTAAAAAAAAATGCGTTTTCATTTTTTTCCACATTTTCCAAAAACTTCTGGAAAAAAATTAACCGTTCAAAAGACTTATTGTGCCTCATAGATTATACGTTGGGGTGTTTGCTTTCCAAAATGGGGTAATTTTGGGGGCAATTCCATTGTCCTGGTGCTCCAGGGCCTTCAAAAGTGTAATAGGTGGTTGGGAAATGAGACGTGTCATTTATGCTCGTAGAAAGCATGAAGATGGTACTTCAATGTTGGGCCTTTGTATGTGGCCAGGCTGTGTAAAAGTCTCACACATGTGGTATCGCCATACTCATGAGGAGTAGCAGAATGTATTTTGGGGTGTCATCTTTGCTACGTACATGCTATGTGTTGGAAATATTTGATAAATGGACAACTTTGTGTAAAAAAAAATGCGTTTTCATTTTTTTCTACATTTTCCAAAAACTTTTGGAAAAAAATGAACCGTTCTAAAGACTCATTATGCCTCATGTATTATACGTTGTGGTGTTTGCTTTCCAAAATGGGGTCATTTTGGGGGCAATTCCATTGTCCTGGTGCTCCAGGGCCTTCAAAAGTGTAATAGGTGGTTGGGAAATGAGACGTGTCATTTATGCTCGTAGAAAGCATGAAGATGCTACTTCAATGTTGGGCCTTTGTATGTGGCCACGCTGTGCAAAAGTCTCACACATGTGGTATCGCTATACTCAGGAGAAGTAGCAGAATGTATTTTGGGGAGTCATCTTTGCTATGTACATGCTATGTGTTGGAAATATCTGATAAATGGACAACTTTGTGTAAAAAAAAATGCGTTTTCATTTTTTTCCACATTTTCCAAAAACTTTTGGAAAAAAATGAACAGTTCAAAAGACTCATTATGCCTCATGTATTATACGTTGTGGTGTTTGCTTTCCAAAATGGGGTCATTTTGGGGGCAATTCCATTGTCCTGGTGCTCCAGGGCCTTCAAAAGTAAATGGTGGTTGAGAAATGAGATGTGTCATTTATGCTCGTAGAACACATGAAGATGCTACTTCAATGTTGGGCCTTTGTATGTGGCCAGGCTGTGCAAAAGTCTCACACATGTGGTATCGCCATACTCGGGAAGAGTAGCAGAATGTATTTTGGGGTGTAATTTGTTGTATGCATATGCTCTGAGAGAGAAATAACCTGTTAATATGACAATTTTGTAAAAAAAAAATCCTAATTTTGCAAAGAATTGTGGGAAAAAATTACAACTTAAAAAAATTCACCATGCTACTTACTTATATACCTTGGAATGTCTACTTTCTAAAAAGGGGTCATTTAGGGGGTATTTGTACTTTCCTGACTTGTTAGTGTCCCAAGAAATGAGATAGACCGTCAGTACATCAGGTGTGATCAGATGTGATCAATTTTCAGTGATTGGCACCATAGTTTGTAGACTCTATAACTTTCACAAAGCCCAAATAATTTACACTAATTTTTTCACAAAATTTACGGATTTTTTTATTTATAGCACAAAAAATAAAAAACCCACTAGTGATTAAATACCACCAAAAGAAAGCTCTATTTGTGTAAAAAAAAGGATGCAAATTTCATATGGGTACAGTGTTGCATGACTGAGTAATTGTCATTCAAATTGTGAGAGCACTGAAAGCTGAAAATTGGTCTGGGCAGGAAGGGGGTGTGCACTGTATTGAAGTGGTTAAAATTAGCACCCAATGTGATAGACTCACCCAAGAAGGTGTGTACGCTCTTGGATCAAGTTTTTTAGCTGTGGAAGGTGTTTTTTTTTTTTAGCTCTGGAAGGTGTGTAATGTGTAGGACTTCCAAATAAAGGACAAGGAGGACCATACACTTTACCTATCACACCTCTGGTGAGTCCCACAAAATCAGGAAGTTCATTACGTTTGGGACCACGCATGTAACATACCTTCTAACATGTCCGTGTGGGTTGCAATATGTGGCAGAACCACTAGGAAATTAGGAGTAAGACTTTGCGAAAACTTTAATAAAATTAGGAAAGGTTATAAGCACCACAGTCTGTCTAACCACTTTAGACTCCATCATGGGAGGGATCCGAGTGGCTTAGCATTCTGTGGTATAGACAAAATTGAGGGTCATTGGAGAGGAGGTAACCTTAAGGCCTCATACACACGGTGCGAAAATCAGAAGGGAAAAGTCTGAAGACGAGCTGTCTGCGGATGTTCGAATCGTTAATACAGTGCATTTGACAGACGATTTGACTTTTACATCAGACAAAAGATGGATATGCAGGCTATAACATTTTTGTCTGATGTGAACTCAACGTCTGATTTTCGGATGGTCAGTGCAGAAATCCATCACACAAAAGTCAAAAGTACAAACACCCATGCTCGGAATCAAGGAACGACTGGGAAGAGTTTGGTCTTGTAAACTACTTTTTGTAATCTAAAATTAACATTCGTGACGTGGCAATTGATATGTCAACATCTCATCTTAAATGGGATAATAATAAAGCTGCTTTGCTGGTGATACTAATGTAGTTATGCTAAACGTATTTTAAAAGGCATTTGTTTTGTACGATCTGAAAATCAGGAATCAATGCTCACCAAACTTCTACTAACATGAAATTAGCAGAAGAGACCCAAAGGGTGGCGCTTGAGAAATGAACTTCCTCTTTATACTCTCATCGTACCTCACTACGTTCGTGTTTGTCAAACGACAATTTGCGGATAGTTAGCATGCTAGACAAAATCACGCACACGTGCTTTTGACAAAAATCAGATGCTCGGTCGTCCAACAATCACACTGTGTGTACGAGGCCTAAGAGGGCAATCTCTCGAAACGAGACTCAGTGGATTCATCATTTAAGAACGAGAGTCCACTGGGGTTAAATATTGAACTTGACCTCAATTGTTTTCTGTCAAATTGGTAATTTTTGTTCTTTTTAATGCCATTAACATTGAATTTGTAAATTTTATATTCATTCATTTTTTATTCTTTTTTCACATTTTTATTTTTTATTTTATTTTTATATTTATTTTTATATTTAGTTTTATTTTCATTTTCATTTTATTTTATTTAAATTTAAATTTTTATTATTCATTTATTTGCATAATTTTTAAATATCTTTTTGTAGGTTATTATATTGCATTACATTTATGTGCATTGAATTAATTTTTAATATAGCTGTATTTTTAATAAAACTATAATACATTTATAGAATTTTCATGTGAGGTATTGATTTACTTTGGATTGACGTCCTTTGGATCAATCATTATAACTGTGGGAACCAGCTTCATCAAGTAAGGAATGGAAATCCAACCAATATAATGGCCGCTAGTCTCCCATATGGGAATTAACCTCATGGTGGAGGAGACATGTTTGTCCAACCAACAAAATGGCCACCATGCGGTATTTGATTGGCCGACTAGGGGGGAGGTGACCATTTTCTTGTATATAAGGGTGGCTGAAATGATGGAAATGATGTCCTTGATGACGCCCTGTGGGAGGACGAAACGCATTGACATACTTTCCAGTTTCAAGTCCAAACGACATCACTTCTGATTTTCAGTGGAACGCACGCTAGCGCTTCCCATTGCAATCCTTTGCTAAGTCATGCTTATTTTAACCTACATCTTGTAGGTTAGTAACATTTTTATCTGCGTAATAAACACCTATAGTCCCCTTCCTTTATCTCATTTTGGGCACTATGATCCATGCATGACTGTGGTGAGTATGGAAGATCTTCCTTGTATCCTGATGTGAATTTGCCATCCCTGGCCAACACTCTAATGCCCCGTACACACGGTCGGATTTTCCGATGGACAATGTCCGATCGGAGCGTGTTGTCGGAAATTCCGACTGTGTGTGGGCGCCATCGGACATTTTCCATCGGATTTTCCGACACACAAAGTTGGACAGCAGGAGATAAAATTTTCCGACAACAAAATCCGATCGCGTCAATTCCGACCGTGTGTGGCCTGTTCCGACGCACAAAGTGCCACGCATGCTCAGAATTAAATCCGGCACGGGACAGCTCATTCTGGTAAACTTAGCGTTCGCAATGGATACAGCACTTTCGTCACGCTGCAATGTTTAAAATGGTTTAATACAGCGCACTCTCTTCTTCTTTATAATGTGACAAGAATTAAGTAGTTTTGCTGCTCATATTCACACACACTTCTCACAAACTTTTCTTTGTGTTTTTTTAGTGGGATTCCCTCAATATATTGTTATTAGTTGTCACATCTGACAGTTTTATATTTTTTATGTTTTTTTTTTTTGGATTTTAAGCCTTTTTTTTTCTTTAATGTTTGGATTTTTTCCAAGGCTGATCTTTGTTCAATGTTATTTTTATTTTTACTCCAGAATATTTTTGTGTGTGTTTTGTGTGTCAAGTTACCCCAACACCATTGATATCTTTTATTATTTAATCTCCAGGAGATTTTTTGTTGTTGGTGTCCCTTGTTCATTTCACATTGTATATTTGAAATGTACCTGAATCCTCACAAACAAACTGTAATTTTTTAAGTAAAACACATAGGAGAGTATAATTCAAAACAAAAATCCTTTATTAAGGGATCAGAACCAAACAAAGAGGAAGGCAACACTGGATCAACAGCAGAAATTAGTGAAGCCTGGGACCCCCACGGCAGACATCAATTCTTCAACATCAAAATTGGTGGCCTGAGGAGTCCATATCTAAGGGAGGGCAGTCTGGTCCGGGATTCACAGAGACTCGGATAGCAGCAGATGGCATCTGTGTCCCCAGGCTGTGGTACCACAAGAGGCTGCATCTTTTGGCTGACCAGACTGGACCCAGGGCAATCACTGTCTAGTCTTCCTTTCACGCTTCCTTCCGGGCTGTGGCTGTGCAGTTGGAGATGTGGCAGGAGGAGGAGTAGGACCTGGAGGAGGAGGAGGAGGACTGGGAGGACCTGGAGGAGGACTGGGAGGACCTGGAGGAGGACTGGGAGGACCTGGAGGAGAGGGAGGAGGAGGAGGAGGACCATCCCAAAGCTGTGTGTGAGGTGTAATTTGGCCCCTCACACCTTTCTCCAGAGCCTCTGATATGAGGGCCTGACACATGGCTTTTTGGCCCTCCTCCATCCTCTGCATTTTATATGCTATGAATGCAGCAATGTTCTCCTGCCTGGTGTGTGGTGCTCCCAGAACCTCTGTAGCCCTCCAAAAGAATCTGATAGCCGCCTCCTCTAGGGCACTCGTCCTACTGCCACTTTCTGTTTTCAGGTGTGGTGGAGGGACCTTGATATCAGCCAGCCGGTTCGGCCAAGCCACCTCCTGGCTGAGACTTCCCTGTGTATGAAAAAGGGACATAGTTGTAATGTTTTGCATCATCAATCACAATTCTAAATTAGTACTCCCAACTAACATCTAGGTAACATCATTGATTGGACAAGCAGAAATATTTAGAGGAATGCTATACCTGGCTCAATCTGGGCTCCTCCACATATGGCCTGGAAGGCCCAGGTTGGGTGTCAGAAGCCTCAGCCGCGGGGGAAGGAAGCGTGGAAGGAAGACTGGAGAGGGATGGCCTGGGTTCAGTCTGGCCTGCCAGAAAGTGCAGCCTGTCGTAGTACAACATCCTGGGGACATAGATGTCATCTGCTGCTCCGGATCTCTGTGAATCCAGGACTTTCTTGCGCTCCCTCAGATATGTGCTCCTCAGGCAACCAATTAATATCTTTAAATAAGTGATGTCTGCCGTGGGGATCACCTGCTTCACAATTTCACACAATTGCTCCAGTGCTGCCTTCCTCTTTGCTTGGTTCTTGAAATGGGGGTGGGTAATCTCCCACAGACAGGGCAGCTCACTTAGCATATCAATGAATAGTGACATGAAGTCAGTATCTCTCATTAAGATATCCATGTTCACTGCAAGACACAACACAAGACAAAGCCTAATGTCAGACAAAACTCTCCTAATCTTGTTACAATATAGGCCTCAATCTAGAAGCAGTAGAGGCCCAAGCTTGTCTCTTACCTTCGTTCTTACGATCGGCGCGTCCAATTCTCCTTCCTCCGCTCACAGATCGTACGTAATACGCACGCGTGTTACGCTTTATACACACTGTGCATGCGTGTAACTCCGCCCACCCCTGACGTTCTTTCTAGTGTATTCCCCGCCCCTTTTCGTTCAGCGCAGTGGGGGAAGAGCATGATGGCGGAGTTACAACAGGTGCGTGATAATTCTAACAACGAGGAGGAGGAGGAGGAAAGCCCGGATCCAGGCACGTCCCGATCCAGAAGGAGACGTTTTAAGGCCACAAATATGTCGTTTGGGGAGATGTTGGAGATGGTAGACATCATGAAGAAGTCCGACTATGACGGAAAATATGGGCCTTACCCCCACCCCAACATCAGAAAGGCCAAAATCATTGGTAAAGTGGTCCGGAGTCTGGAGAGGAATTTCGGGGTACGAAGATCTAAAGATCAGCTCAGGAAGCGGTGGTCGGACCTGAAGTTGAGAGAGCCAGAGCAGTACCGAAAGATCCGGAGAGTGCTGCAAAAAAGTAAGTAGTTGTGCTGTGTTCCTATTCTTTCTGTCTTTATTCCGTTCGTTCTGCTCCATATGCTTTTAGTAATTGTAACGTTTAAAAAGGTCAACTTTAATGTTCATGGGCCCATTATTCGTTCGTATCAAACATTTTTCTTTCGGCCTCTAGAACACCATTGTTTAGGCCATATGCATTTTCACACATTTTTTTTGGGCCTACTTGGATGCCAAATATTTGTTTGTGTAGATTGGTTTGTTACTAGAATGAAATGCCAACTAGATTGTGTGTAAGGAGAGGACACTGAGCAGCTGTTTTCACATCTGGACACTGGAGCACTAGTGTGGGACCCCAGAACACCATTTTTATTAGGGGGCCACACAGGTGCTCCAGTGTATACTATAGGGGGGGCTACATCTGTGAAGCTTGTACCAAACAGGTAAAGTATTGCAGCTTGACAAAGGACAATAAAAAATATGCATCTTGGAACTCGGCTAAAATAGACAATTGTACCCCACTTCCAAGCAATGTTTCCTATTTCTATTTCTGCCATCAAATATCTGTGTGCTAATTATACCATTTTTGTTTTACATAGGGGAGAAAAGACTCGGAGGACACCCCTCATCCCAGGAGACCAGAGACCCCCCCCCCTCTGGAAGAAGGGGAAATACCAACCCAAGAAGCTGAGCAGGAGGAAGAAGAAGATGTGGTGGAGATTGGCACCACAACAGGTGAGTGTCTGCGACCACAGGCTCAGGTAAAAGAGACGGATGTTGGCAGATTTTTGAGAACTGTTT
This sequence comes from Lithobates clamitans, assembly GCA_037952925.1. Classification (NCBI taxonomy): domain Eukaryota; kingdom Metazoa; phylum Chordata; class Amphibia; order Anura; family Ranidae; genus Lithobates; species Lithobates clamitans. The sequence continues at coordinate 4,546,647 of JBBGZY010000228.1, read as the reverse complement.
TTTTTGTTCTTTATCTCTTTTTAGGTGATCGTGATCCAGAACGCTTTACATCTGAAAGTGCCCAGATACTGATCGGGGAGATCATGGGGTGTAATCTCCAATTGCAAAACATCCAGCAACAAATCAGTGATGTTATTAAAAAAAATAATAACATCATTGATGTTTTGGGGCGAATTTAAACCCCACAAAATCACCTGTTTTATCTTACTAAAATTTTTACAATGTTTAGAAAAGCCAAATTTGGAGGATGCACACAGTGTGCCAACATGTGCTATCTGCCATTACGGGAGATCAATGGACGCGTTTTGGGGGTGCAACCCCTTACTCAATTATAAAGTAGTGTTGAGGAAGGGCTTGCTCCCCCAAAACACGTCCCTGGATCCCCCCTGATGGCAGATAGCACATGTTGACATTCGTAAATTGGTGTGCATCTTCCAAATTTTGCTTTTCCAGGGGTGATTTCCCCCCATCTGAACGCTATATCAAACACAGTTCCTAAATACTGATGTCTGATATAGCCTTCAGGTTTTACCTAATGTGAACTTTGTAAGTTCAAGTTTTTTGGCTTTCTTGTTGGTTTTACACAGGCCTGTTTTATCTGAAATGGATATTTCGATTTTTGATAATGACCCCCCAAAAATTGTTATACAACAAACATGTTGGTTTGTTTTAAAAACCTTTCGTAAATGCACATGTGATTGTGCAGGTATAAAAAAAGTGCCTTACTCAAGAATGTGTGGATTATTGTCTCAACACTACAACACTTTTGGGGTGATGTAATAGCTGTTTTATGCAAAAATGGGGGTTATTTCCTAAGGGCAATATACATTTTTCACTACAAGTGCAGGTTCAGTGCAGTTGCAAGTGCACTTGTAGTCAAATGTGTTTTGGCATTTAGGAAGTACCAGCCAACACTATTCTTTATAAGGTTACCCAATCACGACATTTTCTGCACTCAACACATTTCTGTCAGGGTCAGCTAAAACAAACACAAGCAGTAAATGTCCACCAAGAATTTCTTTTGGTTGTTTTTTATTTGAAAAAGGTGTCACAGATTGTCTGGCATATTGATAGCCCCCCTACCCGCAAAGAACTCCAGGTATCGTAACCGGAAATCACGGGCATTCAGGGAGGGCAAGCCAGGACGGCCACTTTCAAGCGCCGTCATTGTTGATGTATTTGGGATTCCGGCCTCAGGCCCAACTGAGCCAGCATAGTTGGCTGAATGTTTTCTTAAAAAATTATGGAGAACACAGCACGCCAGTATTATATGGTTCAGTTTATACTCAGCCATATGGATGGGTGTCAGAATTAATCGGAACCGGCTGGCCAGGATTCCAAATGTGTTCTCCACCACTCTTCGGGCTCTGGCCAGCCGGTAATTAAAAACCCTCTGTTCCGGAGTGAGGGTCCTCATCGGGAATGGCCGCATCAGGTGGTCCCCCAGCGCAAATGCTTCATCAGCAACGAACACAAATGGGAGACCTTAAACATTGTCCTCTGGAGGTGGCAAGTCCAAGCTGCCATTCTGGAGACGCCTGTAGAACTCCGTCTGGGCGATCACTCCACCATCGGACATCCGGCCATTCTTTCCCACGTCCACATACAAGAAGTCGTAATTAGCCGACACCACCGCCAACATCACTATACTATTAAACCCCTTGTAATTATAATAATTATAATAGTACGACCCCGAGTTGGGTGGTGGGATGATGTGGACTTTCCCATCAATTGCCCTTCCGCAGTTAGGAAAGTCCCACCGCTGGGCAAACTGGGAGGCCACAGTCTGCCATTCCTGTGGCGTTGAAGGAAACTGTTGAGGAAAAAAAATAAACATTACTATTTTTTCACAGAAACCTGGCAAGCAGATTAGACACAAACATTATGGGTCAACCTCCAGATAGCATTTATTAAGGGGAATTTAACAACAACAAAGTATAAGGTACACCTATCATATTCCCCCTCCCCCCCTCTCATGGGCCATTTCTAACATTATAGGGGGGAGGAACTCTTGGACAGGTAACCCTCTTCACTTCATTTAGAGATGAATGCCTAAATAATGGGTATTACTTGGAACAGCCCCTCCTTAGTTACACTATTGGCAGCCCACTGGACAGGTAAGAAGTGTCATAATACAAAGATATAAATACACACTGTACACATTTGAGCACATTTGGACATTCTGCTATTACCTATCAAGATCATAATAGGATACAAGAACCTTAAACAGTACCATTGGAAAGTATACAGGCAGGCCCTTGCACTACATGCTTTGGGGAATTCATCCATAAATCTGAGCACTAAAGAGGTGGGTATAGTGTGTATGGGTTTGGCAAAGTCAGCAGATAGATGATTGAGGATAGATAGAGAATTGGGATCAGCTGACTTAGCAGTTGGGGGAGGGAGGGTTACAAAAAATTTGGGGACACCACAAAAAAAGCCTCTGGCCCTCTGCCTGAATTTAAATCAAAAATAACATTTCCAAACATTTTAGGGGGTGTTTGGGGTAAAGCACTACTATGGAGCTGATAAAATACATTGTTAAGTGACTACATGAGGTGAATATAGGGCAAGAGACACCATGCTGGGGAGGTTATTGAAGGGCAAATATGTATGAAGGACCTAAAATAATAATTACATAAAAATCCAGCATGCATGAGAAAAAGGGGACATTCACAGCATATTCCAATCATGGTAATTAGGGAAAGAAATACAATATATTAGCAAACATTCAATACCATAAAATGTGATATAAAAGGATAAAAATCTTACCTTCATATACTCCTTCTGCAGGACCTGTACGATGGCAGAACAGGTCTGGGGGGAGATGCCTGTCGAGAACTTGAGGTCCTGCAGGCTTCTCCCTGTGGCCAAATACCGCAAGGTAGCGACCAACCTCTGCTCCGGAGTGATGGCTTGCCTCATGCAGGTATCCTGCCTGCTAATAGAGGGGGTCAGCGAAGCCAACAGACGGTGAAACACGGGGTCCGTCATCCTGAGAAAGTTCCTGAAATCATCAGGATTATTCTCACGGATCTCACGGAGCAAAGGCATATGACAGAACTGGTCACACTGAAGCAACCAATTCTTGGTCCATGAACTCCTCCCCACCCTGTTCATGGACTGGACTTGTGTCAAGGTCAGGACCCCAACACCAAGCCCCCGCACAGCACGAACTCTACGAGGAGTACGCATACGCAACATGGCTAGAAAACGGTCGGCTGCTCAGAACGAAGTAACAGAACGCACTGAAGAACAGCAAGGCCTGTGAAGAGCGACCTGAAAAACACCAAGGAGCGGACAAGATCGCACAGAAAACTCCAATACGAACTGACTGCACGCACTGAAGAGCAGATACAAACCCACAAGCACAAACTGAACGTCAGAAAACGATCTGAAAGCCACGAGTCTGAAAAAGCGCAAATCATCTCTCACCAAACTTTTACTAACACGAGATTAGCAAAAGGAGCCCAAAGGGTGCCGCGCTTGGTTCTGAACCGGCCTTTTCTAGTCTCATCGTACGTGGTGTACGTGACCGCATGGTTGTCGATTGGAAATTCCGACAATTTTGTGCGACCGTGTGTATGCAAAACAAGTTTGAGCCAACATCCGTCGGAAAAAATCTGAGGATTTTGTTGTCGGAATGTCCGAACAAAGGCCGACCGTGTGTACGGGGCATAAGCCTGAACGACTCCTAGACTGAAAAGCTGGGGAACTATTCCATCCGGTGAGTGGGGACACAGGAGGGAATGTGGCGCACTTCGAGTTTTGGGGCACAATCGCACTTTATAAATTGAAGCACATCATTCACCAATATATGGACATTCACCTACTTATGAATTGTTTTCACTGTATTTATTGATTTATTATTTGTAGCACCGCGAGCGCTGTAATTTATTCATTACCTTTTTTTAAATTCATTCTGTAGGATTAAGACCTCTTTCACTCTGGAGGTAGTTTTACAGGTGCTTTAGCGCTAAAAATAGTGCCTGTAAAGCGCCTGAAAAAAGCCTCATCTGCAATCCCAGTGTGAAAGCCTGAGTGCTTGCACACTGGGGTGCTGTGCTGGCAGGACGTCAGAACAAGTCCTACAAGCAGCTTCTTTGAGGAGCTTTAGAAGTGGTGTATACACCAAAATCAATAGGCAGCGCCGCCGAAGCTCTTGCAAAGCGACTCGGCAGCGGTGCTTTGCGGGCGATTTTAATCCTTTATTCGGCCGATAGCTGGGTTAAAAGCGCCACGCTAGTGTCCAAAAAGGATGGTAAAATACAGCTAAAACTAGCGGCGCTTTAGCGCCGACGCCCGGGCACTGGCGGTGTGAAAGGGCTCATATTGTGGATATCTTCAACATGAAATAGTAATGCTAACTATTGAATTCACATGATATACTCTCAGAGCATTGAGAAAATATCCCACGATCTTTAGCCCCAATAATATAAATTGTGAATCTTTATAAGGACTCACTCATTTTGGAACTAGAAGCAGCAAAGCAAGTATAAGTGGAATTTGACCCTAGAAACATTTTCCCAGGACACAACTAGAAAATCAACCAGTGACAAACACAACTAGAAGATCCACCAGATTGATTTTATTTTGTCAATGTTTTTCTTATTGGTGAAGAAGGGTTAGGAGGTGCCTTTAAGTTTTAATAAATGTTTATTTTAACCTAAACTTGTGATTCGCATACAGCAGATAAGAAGAAACATGAGTGACCCAGCCCATGAAGCCCATTTCTTCACATCGATCACGGGCATGCAAACCAGCACATTCTGATTTACAATTAGTAGTTTTAAAATTGGTAACACAAAATAGCAATGAAAGCCAGCTGAAAAGAACATACTGTCCATTCCACTAAGAATGACTTCCTGTATAGAGCAATGCTCATAATATGATTCTGGTCATTAGCGCTTATAATAAAATACTACTAAGGTCTCCCTGCTCAAAAGGCTTTTTACCTTATCCCAACAACAGTAATAATTACTGCCACGTTGACTTCATTACCTATTTGAGGGAAATTGCACATTGCTCAAACCATCTTGTAATCTAATATACAAGAATTCTCTTTAATAGGTAATAGCTGCTCATTAGATATTGTAATCCACACTGCACAGTCTGGTACTGCCTAACTTGACACTGTTTTCCTGATTTGTTACATTGATCTTTCGATTCTCCCATTGTGCTTTGTCCAATTGTACTATAATAGATCACAGAACAGACATTCCAATATGAACTACTTTATCAGTTACAAAAGGTCAGTGAACAAAGTGTTTCAGTTCATAGGCGCACTGCGAAACTTCAAACTGATGACGTGTGGATCACTTCATCTTAGTGCAGAGATTGGAGAATAGATACCAAGTTTGATTGTATGTTGTATATCATTTTTTTTCAGTGCTACCGTCACTGTGATAGTATACATTTTGCCAGATGTTGAGTTAGTAGTTGAATTGGCTTCAGGTTAAAGCATAACTAAAGGCAAAACCGTTTTTAGTTTTGTATAATGGAGAAGGATTAGAACAACTGTCAGGTTTTTATTCTTGTCTTTCCACCCTATAAGAGAGATTCATCCTATTTACTGGTATCACCAAGAAAACAATCCCACATTTTCGGTTGTCACCAGAACAAGAAAAGATGGGAAATCTTCCACTAGTTCCTGGGACCCTGGATTTCCTCACTTTGGAGGGATTTCCTTTCTCTCCCTGTTTTTGCTTTGGGGCAGGAAGTGAGGAGAAATCTCCCCAATAGGACACGAGATGGCAAAAAGATGGCAAAAAAGATGGCAAGATGGCAAAAAAACGTCATGGGGTTATACTGTATCGCTCCCTTACTCTATCCAAAATGTAAAAAAAAAAAAGGCTTGCCTTTAGTTCTACTCAGTGGCATACCTAGCACATTTGACACCCAGGACCTGTAATTTTTTAACAACCACTCTGCCCCCCTAAAAGTGATAGAAGGAAATACAGCAGTGTGCTGTGCCAAATTGTGGGCATACTCAAACCCTGGGATTCAGGCACATGCACCTGCACAGTAATGCCTCGTACACACGGTCAGATTTTCCGATGGGAAATGTTCGATATGAGCTTGTTGTCGGAAATTCCGACCGTGTGTATGCTCCATTGGACATTTGCTGTCGGAATTTCCGACAACAAATGTTTGAGAGCAGGTTCTCAAATTTTCCGACAACAAACTTTATTGTCGGAAATTTCAAGCATGTCTACACAATTCCGACGCACAAAAGTCCACGCATGCTCAGAATCAAGCAGAAGAGCCGCACTGGCTATTAAACTTTATTTTTCTCGACTCGTCGTACATCTTGTACGTCACCGTGTTCTTGCCAATCGGAATCTCTGACAACATTTGTGTGATCGTGTGTATGCAAGACAAGTTTAAGCCAACATCCATCGGAAAAAAATCCACAGTTTTGTTGTCGGAATCCGATGTTGTCCGATCATGTGTACGAGGCAATACAGTATAAAATTGGGTGCAGCGGCTGTGTCCGTGCAACCACTGCACCCCAATTTTTTATTTTTTTTTGTAAAATAATTTTTATTGAATTTTTAGATGACATACAAAAACAAACACAGATAACAATTGAGAGACAGTCTGATACCAGGCCTCACTCCCCCCCCAAAAAATTAAAGAAAAATCAAAAACATGTCTCAGAATAACTCCGAGGCTTGAAACATGAGCATAGTAACAACAAATATCTTTATATTTAAACGTAGTTACATAACGTAGTTACATACGTAGTGACGTATTCTAGCTCCACACAGCTATGGTATACTCCTTGCCATCGAATATCAACAGCAGACCCACATATGGAATTCCCAATTCCATGGCTCCCCCCCCCCCCACAACTTTAATATCTATTGATCAGCAATACCCACCCAGCTGTATACCTGACATAAATAGAATTTCCCACAAGCAATAGAATATATCTGTTTAATCAGACACTGTAGATGCACTATTTATCCACCCACCCCACACTTTATCAAACGTATGAGGGATTCCTCTACTGGTATATGTGGCTTTATTTAGAGGGATGGCTTTATTAATGAGTGCCTTTCATGCCGGAACAATATGAGGAGTAGACTTTTTTCAAAGGAGCACTATTATTTCCTAGCATAATAAAGCAGTAAAGTCAATAGAGTACACTTTTTTTGGAGCCAATGCATCACCCCAATTGACTTTAATGGAACTGTCACATGGAATACATGTGCATTCCCATGCAGGTAAGCATGGCTGTCACATCAGGCATGGATGCATATGCCTCTGGGTGAACAAGGCCTAATTGTCATGTGGGTCAGATAGGGGGAAAGTGGAGATGTCAGGTCTTTCACACATCCTGTCTCTGCTCCTGTTTGGCATTACTTGCACCAATTGATAAATGTGCCCATGTATGTTGTGAACTCGCCATCTCCAGGCTGACCCTCCAGGGCCCAGGCAGGCTCTCCATCAGTCCAGGCTTTGGGTCCAGGCTCTTTCTCCCTTAATTCAGCAGGGCCTTCAGAAACCTCCTTTTCTAGTTCTAGTGCAGTGCCTCTAGGCACTCCCTCTCCCTGTCCATAGGGGGACAGCTGATTGCAGGCTGGGAAGCTGATTTGCCCATGTTTAGGGTGTGGTCAGGGAGCACGCAATGCGCCCGCAATCACCCCCACTCTACTGTGATTTGTTAGTATGCCATATTAACTGGCTAGGATTGGCGAGGAGAGGACAGTGGGCGGTGTTTTTTTCGTCACTGACATGTGGAGTCGACTGGGGCCAGAGGAGAGGACACTCGTCACTTCTGGTTTCCCAGCCACAGTGGGGGTAGAGTCGACTGGTGTGCGCGCGGTGGATTCGGACGAGCGGTGCCATGGAAGGTAAGTGCTGGCCAGGCGCTGCAGACCCCAGACACTTGCTGCCTGCCCCTCCATTCTGCACAGCCAGCCACACGCTGACAGTGACTCCCTGTCCTAGGTTTCTTTCCTAGTTCCAACGCCATGAGAGCTTTCTGCCCGCCCCTCCTTTCCGCACAGCCACACGCTGACTCCCTGACTGTCCTGGGTAATGGGTCCTAGTTCCAAATGCCAATACATGCATGATGCCTGACTGTGCCTGGGGTATATATAGCTGTATATGAGATGGCACTGCTAGGCACAGATGAGATGGCACTGGTGAGCACAGATGAGATGGCACTGGTAGGCACAGATGAGATGGCACTGCTGGACACAGATGAGATGGCACTGGTGGGCACAGATGAGATGGCACTGATGGGCACAGAGGAGATTGCACTGGTGGGCACAGATGAGACGGCACTAGTAGGCACAAATGAGACAGATGAGACAGCACCGGTGGGCACAGATGAGACTGCACTAGTGGGCACAGATAAGACTGCACTGGTGGGCACAGATGAGACGGCACTGGTGGGCGCAGATGAGTTCGCACTAGTAGGCACAGATGAGACGGCACCGGTGGGCACAGATGAGACTGCACTAGTGGGCACAGATAAGACTGCACTGGTGGGCACAGATGAGACGGCACTGGTGGGCGCAGATGAGTTCGCACTAGTAGGCACAGATGAGACGGCACTGGTGGGCACAGATGAGATGGCACTAGTGGGCACAGATGAGATGGCACTGGTGGGCACAGATGAGATGGCACTGCTGGACACAGATGAGATGGCACTGGTGGGCACAGATGAGACGGCACTGATGGGCACAGAGGAGATTGCACTGGTGGGCACAGATAAGACGGCACTAGTAGGCACAAATGAGACAGCACCGGTGGGCACAGATGAGACTGCACTAGTGGGCACAGATAAGACTGCACTGGTGGGCACAGATGAGACGGCACTAGTGGGCGCAGATGAGTTCGCACTAGTAGGCACAGATGAGACGGCACTGGTGGGCACAGATGAGATGGCACTAGTGGGCACAGATGAGATGGCACTGGTGGGACAGATGAGATGGCACTAGTAGGCACAGATGAGATGGCACTGCTGAGCACAGATGAGACAGCACTGGTGGGCACAGATGAGATGGCACTAGTGGGCACAGATGAGACAGCACTAGTAGGCATAAATGAGATGGCCCCGGTGGGCACAGATGAGACTGCACTAGTGGGCACAGATGAGACTGCACTAGTGGGCACAGATTAGATGGCACTGGTGGGCACAAATGAGACGGCACTGGTGGGCATAGATGAGACTGCACTGGTGGGCACAGATGAGATGACATGGGTGGGAAGAGATGAGAATGCTCTAGTAGGCACACATGAGACGGCACTGGTGGGCACAAATGAGACTGCACTGGTGGGCACAGATGTGACGGCACTAGTAGGCACAGATGAGACGGCACTAGTAGGCACAAATGAGATGGCACTGGTAGGCACAGATGAGACTGCACTAGTGGGCACAGATGAGACGGCACTGGTGGGCACAGATGTGATCGCACTAGTAGGCACAGATGAGACGGCACTGGTGGGCACAGATGAGACTGCACTGGTGGGCACAGATGTGACGGCACTAGTAGGCACAAATGAGATGGCACTGGTGGGCACAGATGAGACTGCACTAGTGGGCACAGATGAGACAGGACTGGTGGTCACAGATGAGATCGCACTAGTAGGCACAGATGAGACGGCACTGGTGGTCACAAATGAGACGGCACTGGTAGGCACAGATGAGACTGCACTAGTGGGCACAGATGAGATGGCACTGGTGGGCACAGATGAGATGACACTAGTAGGCACAGATGAGACGGCACAAGTAGGCACAAATGAAATGGCACTGGTGGGCACAGATGAGACAGCACTTGTGGGCACATATGAGATTGCACTTGTAGGCACAGATGAGATGGCACTGGTGGGCACAAATGAGATGGCACTGGTGGGCACAGATGAGACAGCACTGGTGGGCACAGATGAGATGGCACTAGTGGGCACAGATGAGACAGCACTAGTAGGCATAAATGAGATGGCCCCGGTGGGCACAGATGAGACTGCACTAGTGGGCACAGATGAGACTGCACTAGTGGGCACAGATTAGATGGCACTGGTGGGCACAAATGAGACGGCACTGGTGGGCATAGATGAGACTGCACTGGTGGGCACAGATGAGATGACATGGGTGGGAAGAGATGAGAATGCTCTAGTAGGCACACATGAGACGGCACTGGTGGGCACAAATGAGACTGCACTGGTGGGCACAGATGTGACGGCACTAGTAGGCACAGATGAGACGGCACTAGTAGGCACAAATGAGATGGCACTGGTAGGCACAGATGAGACTGCACTAGTGGGCACAGATGAGACGGCACTGGTGGGCACAGATGTGATCGCACTAGTAGGCACAGATGAGACGGCACTGGTGGGCACAGATGAGACTGCACTGGTGGGCACAGATGTGACGGCACTAGTAGGCACAAATGAGATGGCACTGGTGGGCACAGATGAGACTGCACTAGTGGGCACAGATGAGACAGGACTGGTGGTCACAGATGAGATCGCACTAGTAGGCACAGATGAGACGGCACTGGTGGTCACAAATGAGACGGCACTGGTAGGCACAGATGAGACTGCACTAGTGGGCACAGATGAGATGGCACTGGTGGGCACAGATGAGATGACACTAGTAGGCACAGATGAGACGGCACAAGTAGGCACAAATGAAATGGCACTGGTGGGCACAGATGAGACAGCACTTGTGGGCACATATGAGATTGCACTTGTAGGCACAGATGAGATGGCACTGGTGGGCACAAATGAGATGGCACTGGTGGGCACAGATGAGACTGCACTAGTGGGCACAGATGAGACTGCACTGGTGGGCACAGATGAGACAGCACTGGTGGGCTCAGATGAGACAGCACTGGTGGGCACAGATGAGATGGCACTGGTGGGCACAGATGAGATTGCACTAGTAGGCACAGATGAGATGGCACTAGTAGGCACAAATGAGATGGCACAGTTGGGCACAGTTGAGACGGCACTATTGGGCACAGATGAGATGGGAATGGTGGGCACAGATGAGACAGCACTGGTGGGCTCAGATGAGATTGCATTAGTAGGCACAGATGAGACTGCACTAGTGGGCACAGCTGAGACAGCACTGGTGTCCACAGATGAGATCTCACTAGTAGGCACAGATGAGATGGCACTAGTAGGCAGAAATGAGACCGCACTGGTGGGCACAGATGAGACTGCCCTTGGTGGGCACAGATGAGATGACACGGGTGGGAAGAGATGAGAATGCACTAGTAGGCACACATGAGACGGCACTGGTGGGCACAAATGAGACTGCACTGGTGGGCACAGATGTGTCTTATTTCAGTGTGATTTGTATTACATGTGACTTTACATACCACAGAGACTGTGGTGATATTGAAGTTTATTGAGATTTCCATACATTAGAGAAGGGCTCTGCAACCCCCCGACATGCGTGCCAGACGTGGCATGTAGACACCCTTCAGGTGGCACTCGAGAGCGATCCTCGGAGTCCCACCTTGCACACATGAAAACTGGTCCAGTTCAGCCAGTCAGTGGCAGTATAGAGGAGATTTAGCAGTGAGGCTGGTCCCCGCCCACCTCTCTCCCCGCCAGCATCAGTGAGCACTTTCCATTGCTTCCAACTGTGCAGTGAGGGAATTAATTGCCCTGGGGCCAGCAGCGCTGCTCATGGTGGTAATTATGCACTTTTTTTTCCCTCTGTGGCAATCTCCTAATCAGCAGGCTTATGGCTGGGCTTTTCCATGTGTGCACCTGCTGTCTCTGAACCCTCCTCTGCTTAAAGTGTAAGTTCACCTTTAAAACTCTGTAAGGTGAACTTACACAGGTCCCCCTCCTCACCCCCCCATCCCGCTGACCTGGAACGCCACAATTTATGCTTCTAAGCCCCAATATATCTGCGTCAGGAGCCCGGGGCTTAGAAAGCCTCTGAGCTGAATGTCCAAAATGTCCCTTGTCAGGGGGATGTTTTGGAGCATTCTAATTGGTCAGCGCCGTCAAATTGGCAGCGATGTGCATTGCCCATCCTATCAGCTTTGCAGAAGACGCGAGGATGGAGAGAGGGTTTCTAAGCCCCAGGCTTCTGATGCGGATATACCGGGGCTTAGAACCGGAGATTGCAGCGGTCCAAGTCAGTGGGATGGGGGGGGGGGGCGAGGAGGGGGACCAGTGTAATTTCACCTTACAGATTTTTCTGTAAAGGTGAACTTACACTTTAAGTAGTCATGTGACAGACTCATGCAAAAGGGGGGACCAATGAGACATGCTATATACCAGGATTGTGAGACATGCTATATACCAGGATTGTGAGAAATGCTATATACTAGGATTGTGAGAAATGCTATATACCAGGATTGTGAGAAATGCAATATACCAGGTTTGTGAGAAATGCTATTTACCAGGGTTGTGAGAAATAATATATACCAGGATTTGTGAGACATGCTATATACCAGGATTGTGAGACATGCTATATACCAGGATTGTGAGAAATGCTATATACCAGGTTTGTGAGAAATGCTATATACCAGGATTGTGAGAAATGCTATATACCAGGTTTGTGAGAAATGCAATATACCAGGTTTGTGAGAAATGCTATTTACCAGGATTGTGATAAATGCTATATACCAGGTTTGTGAGAAATGCTATTTACCAGGATTTGTGAGACATGCTATATACCAGGTTTGTGAGAAATGCTATATGCTTTACTCTGCTGTGATTCTGGACTGTGATTCTGTGATTATGGACTGTATACTCTGCTGTGATTCTGGGCTATATACTCTGCTGTGATTCTGGGCTGTATACTCTGCTGTGAGTCTGTGCTGTATACTCTGCTGCAGGGGCGGACTGACAACACTCAGGGCCCCCGGACCAAATAAAGCAAGGGCCCCCTGTCAGGCCCCGCCCATGACTCACCCTAACCCCGCCCATGGCCTGACCCTGACCTCGCCCCTACATTTTGCACAAAGTACAACTTCTGCCTTTTTTTTTATGGGACCTGGAGGGGGGTCTCTCTCTAACAGTGTCCATTAGAGAATCTCTGTTAGAGAGAGAGACCCCCCTCCAGGACCTATTAGAGACTACAAAGGAGTATAATGGGAACTGGAGGGGGGCCTCTTTCTAACAGAGTGTACAGTGAACACCTTCATTCACTCTGGTCCTCATAGGACCCCCTCCTTGTGCCATGACTCTCACCCCTGCCCCAACCTCTCACAAAGTAGAAATAACATTGGCGCTGTGTAGAGCTCTTCTTACCTTAACTATGTGTACTGTAGCTGTGGCTGGTTCCCGCATCCTCTGTGGCTAGCTGGTTCCCACATCCTCTGTGGTTGGCTGGCTCCTGCATCCTCTGTGGCTGGCTCCTGTGGGTGGCTGGCTGGCTCCCTGGTGTGGGTGGGTCACTGTGGGTGGGTGGCTGGTACCCTGGCCTTGCTGTGGGTGGGTCACCTTGGGTGGTTGGGTGGCACGCACCCTGGCCCCACTGTGGGTGGGTCACCGTGGGTGGTTGGCTGGCTGGTGTGTCCTCCCCTCTTCTGCCATTTTGGGAACTGTTTGCCGAGGTGAGGGAGGTACTTGGAGGGAAGTGGTGACCTTTGCCCTATCAAGGACGGTAGATCTAGAAGGTTTTGCAGCAGGCCCTGTGCGCGGAGACACGTGGCGCAACACATAATGACGTTGCCTGCGTGTGCGGGTCCTCTCTGTGCCCATTTGAGAGTCTATGTTAGAAAAATCCCTCATCAGTACCCATCAATGCAGCCTCACCAGTACCCATCAATGCAGCCTCACCAGTGCCAATCAGTGCAGCCTCACCATGAATGCAGTTTCACCAGTGCCCATGAATACAGCCTGATCAGTGCCCATTAATGCAGCCTGAAAAGTGCCCATCAATGCAGCCTCACCAGTGCCCCTTAATGCAGCCTCACCAGTGCCCCTCAATGCAGCCTCAATACAGTTTTACCAGTGTGCCCCTCAATGCAGCCTCACCAGAGTGCCCCCTCCATGCAGCCTCACCAGAGTGCCCCCTTCATGCAGCCTCACCAGAGTGCCCCCTCCATGCAGCCTCACTGTGCCCCCTCCATGCAGCCTCAGAGTGCCCCCTCCATGCAGCCTCAGAGTGCCCCCTCCATGCAACCTCAGAGTGCTCCCTCCATGCAGCCTCAGAGTGCTCCCTCCATGCAGCCTCAGAGTGCCCCCTCCATGCAACCTCAGAGTGCCCCCTCCATGCAGCCTCAGAGTACCCCCTCCATGCAGCCTCAGAGTGCTCCCTCCATGCAGCCTCAGAGTGCCCCCTCCATGCAGCCTCAGAGTGCTCCCTCCATGCAGCCTCAGAGTGCCCCCTCCATGCAGCCTCAGAGTGCCCCCTCCATGCAGCCTCAGAGTGCCCCCTCCATGCAGCCTCAGAGTGCCCCCTCCATGCAACCTCAGAGTGCTCCCTCCATGCAGCCTCAGAGTGCCCCCTCCATGCAGCCTCAGAGTGCCCCCTCCATGCAGCCTCAGAGTGCCCCCTCCATGCAGCCTCAGAGTGCCCCCTCCATGCAGCCTCAGAGTGCCCCCTCCATGCAGCCTCAGAGTGCTCCCTCCATGCAGCCTCAGAGTGCCCCCTCCATGCAGCCTCAGAGTGCCTCCTCCATGCAGCCTCAGAGTGCCCCCTCCATGCAGCCTCAGAGTGCTCCCTCCATGCAGCCTCAGAGTGCCCCCTCCATGCAACCTCAGAGTGCTCCCTCCATGCAGCCTCAGAGTGCCCCCTCCATACAACCTCAGAGTGCTCCCTCCATGCAGCCTCAGAGTGCCCCCTCCATGCAGCCTCAGAGTGCCCCCTCCATGCAGCCTCCGAGTGCTCCCTCCATGCAGCCTCAGAGTGCCCCCTCCATGCAGCCTCAGAGTGCCTCCTCCATGCAGCCTCAGAGTGCCCCCTGCATGCAGCCTCAGAGTGCCTCCTCCATGCAGCCTTAGAGTGCCCCCTCCATGCAACCTCAGAGTGCCCCCTCCATACAACCTCAGAGTGCCCCCTCCATGCAGCCTCAGAGTGCCCCCTCCATGCAGCCACAGAGTGCCCCCTCCATGCAGCCTCAGAGTGCCCCCTCCCCCCTCTATGCAGCCTGATCAGTGCATAGGGAATAGCCGCCGGATCACACAGAGCGGGTAACTCCCGCTGTGACACCTGGCGACCACTGTCATCGGATGTCCCGCCTCCTTTGTTAGACATCACACATCCCGACATTGGACCAGTCAGTGAGATATTTATCAAAGGAGGCGGGACATTCGGATGACATCGGTAAGCGGGAGATCCCCGCTCTATGCAATCCGGCGGCGCCTGCCCTCCTCCCCCTTACCCTACGAGGCAGCGCTGGGGCCCGTGCGGGCCCGAAAAGATGATCACCGGCCCTAAAGGCTCCAGCAGGTGGCGCTGGCGGGCCCCCTTTAGCGGCCAGGCCCTCGGTCCATGTCCGATTGGACCGACTGGTCAGTCCGCCCCTGCTCTGCTGTGATTCTGGGCTGTATACTCTGCTGTGGTTTTAGACTGTATACTCTGCTGTGAGTCTGGGCTGTATACTCTGCTGTGATTCTGGGCTGTATACTCTATATAGAAATGCTATATACCAGGATTTGTGAGAAATTATATATACCAGGATTTGTGAGAAATGCTATATGCTATACTCTGCTGTGATTCTGGACTGTATACGCTGCTGTGATTCTGGGCTGTATACTCTGCTGTGAGTCTGGGCTGTATACTTTGCTGTGATTCTGGGCTGTATACTCTGCTGTGAGTCTGGGCTGTATACTTTGCTGTGAGTCTGGGCTGTATACTCTGTCCTGTGATGCTGAGCTTTATACTCCTGGCACTATGGGTTGAAGCAAGTGGATGCTATAAGAGGTGGGGCTTATAAGTGGGAGTGGTCAAAATCCTAAAACTTTACCAGCCGCCACTCACCTCCAGGTACCTCCCTCTCCTAGTCCAGAGCCTCCAGATACCCCTTTAGCTACTCCAGGGCTCAGGTACCCTCTACCCAAGTCCAGGGCCTCCAGACACCCGCTGTCCTAGTCCAGTGCCTCCTGGCACTTTCAATACTCAGCTTAATTAGTTTACAAGTGTGAAAAATGAACTTTTCCAGTGTGATAAATATATATCAGTTATTGACAATGAATCATAGTGCACATAAAAACAAGCATGACAAATTTAAGACAAAAAACATCTGCAGTGTATTCCAATGTTGCAGGACTATTATGTAATCCCAGTCCAGATATGCAATTAGCGGACCTCCAGCTGTTGCAGAACTACAAGTCCCATGAGGCATAGCAAGACTCTGACAGCCACAGGGATGACAACCAGAGGCAGAGGCATGATGGGACTTGTAGTTTTGCAACAGCTGGAGGTCCACTAATTGCATATCCCTGCACCAGACAATTAAATCTAATCCAGAGGATGCAGAAATCATACCTTTTTATAAAGGTAGGCAGAATTTACACACATTTTAAATTATTGTAGTAAGGTCTGCATGAAGCAAATTGTGATTTTCCTGATCACCTGCAGCTTTAGTTTGTTGTTCCAGAGTGAACTATTCATTTTCCATATTTCTCAGGAACTTTCCATGATACGTATTATTGTATTCCTGCAATTTTCTCTGTGAACAACTTTTTTTTCCACAACCGTTAATGCATTTTTGGTAAACATTTTTACAAAGTCGCATCTAATAGGGAACACGGTTAAAATAAGAAAATATAATTACGGTAAAACATAAATTATGCCTAGCAAGGATAATAGCTTCAATCTATCTGGAAAATAATACATTTTACTGTAAGATATTTTTATTTTTGCACCATTAAACCTAAATGAAACAGCTTGCATAGTCAGACATTATTTTTTGTTGCAAGCTCTATCTATTGTAATCATAGCAGCTTTGCTTTAGCTTTGTTTAGACAGATGTAACAGGGTGCTTTGTGCAGGTAGTGAAAGTCCATACATCAGTTCAGGTTTCAAACTGACTACAACCAGCTTTATTGCATTGCCATAATTAAACGTATCCAGTGTTTCCAAGATCAAATATAGAAAGCCCCCCAAAAACACAAAATTTTGGGCTCTAACTACTAGGTCCCCGCCCCCTCTCTCTCTCTTTTTTTTTTTTACTGATTTGACTTTCACTTCGGTCGAGGGGGCATTTCAAAGATCCTCTAAAACCATATTAAAGTGGTGTTCCACCCTAAAAAAAAAATGCATGACTGTGCCTAAAAAAAAATAAAAAAAAACATTTGGAAATTTTTTTTTTAACTTACCTCTAAATGCCTGTTGCTAGGGGGTCCCTCGTAGTCTGCCTCTTTCAGTGCCTGGGCTGGTGACATCACTTCCCCCTCGGCACAGGAAGGAACTCGGCTCTGTTCCCTCCCACTTGTCAATCATCTGGGACCCATTACAGGTCCCAGGTGACTGAGCGGCCAATCACGGCATGCCACAGCCCGGCGCCCACAGTTGCCATGCCGGCGCCGCCGAACGTAGGGGGAGACGAGCGGGGCTTCGATCCCCCGCATCGCTGGACCCTGGGACAGGTAAGTGTCCAATTAAAAGTTAGCAGCTGCAGTATTTGTAGCTGCTGACTTTTAATTTTTTTTTAATGGGCCCTCCTCTTTAATGAAACTTTAAAAAAGGTCTAAAGGCTCCATTCAATCTGGTCCTGTGGGAAGTCTGTTATCAAGGTGCATTGCTAGATCTGGGATTGCCTCTAAATCTCATTAATTTGCCACCATATGTGATGCCACTTAACCACTTCAGTCCCGGAAGATTTGGCCCCTTAATGACCAGGCCATTTTTTGTGATACGGCACTGCGTCATTTTAACTGACAATTTGTCGGTCGTGCGACATTGTACAAAAAACAAAATTGACGTATTTGTTTTCCCACAAATAGAGCTTTCTTTTGGTGGTATTTGATCACCTCTGCGATTTTTATTTTTTGCGCTATAAACAAAAAAAGAGGGACAATTTTGAAAAAAAAACATTATTTTTTACTTTTTGCTATAATAAATATCCTCTGAATTCTGCCTCAGTTTAGGCCGATATGTATTCTTCTACATATTTTTGGTAAAAAAAATCGCAATAAGCGTATATTGATTGTTTGCGCAAAAGTTATAGCATCTACAAAATAGGGGATAGATTAATGGCATTTTTATTATTAATTTATTTTTTACTAGTAATGGCGGTGATCTGTGATTTTTATCGGGACTGCAACACGGCAGACAGATCGGACACTTTTGACACTTTTTTGGGACCATTGACATTTTTCAGCGATCAGAGCTAACAATAGCCACTGATTACTGTATAAATGTCACTGGCAAGGAAGGGGTTAACACTAGGGGGTGATCAAGGGGTTAACTGTGTTCCCTAGATGTGGAATGTGGCTGTCTTATTAGGAACAACGATCTGTCTCCTCTCCCCTGACAGAACAGGGATTTGT
Source organism: Lithobates clamitans (assembly GCA_037952925.1). Taxonomy (NCBI): domain Eukaryota; kingdom Metazoa; phylum Chordata; class Amphibia; order Anura; family Ranidae; genus Lithobates; species Lithobates clamitans. Next base: position 4,528,224 of record JBBGZY010000228.1, on the reverse strand, counting down.
GTGTTTACACACACAGATCTCGGTTCTTGCTCTGTCACGAGTGATCGCGGGTGCCCAGCGGTCATTGCACCCGCCGGGCATGGCATCAGCTCCGGGGCTGTAAGTCGGCTCTTTAAGATGCTGTATCAGACGCTGGACACATGAATTACTATGGCGGGGATATGCAGGGGGTGTGTATTTTGAAGCATGTGATTAGAGCCAAAGGCTCTAATAGGCTCCAAAATAGGGTGGGCTTGGGGGGCAGAGCACTGCGTCCCGATCCCACCCAGTTGTGTGACATAGCAATTGAATTTTCCCTATTTTCACACTAACCTTCCTTCCCACCAATCAGGAGGCAGGCCTGTGAGACCTGTTTCCCGATTGGCCAAATTGTCAGGCGATCCCATTGGATGCCTAGCAGCACTTTGGCGGAAGAGGAGGCATGGCAGAGGAAGCCTGGGAGCTGGAGCGGACACCAGAGCCACCGCTTTAGCAGAGGAGGAGGAGAGCGAGCCCCGCCACAGAGGAGGAGGAGAGTGAGCTCCGCCACAGAGGAGAAGTAGAGTGAGCCCCGCCACAGAGGAGGAGGAGAGCGAGCCCCGCCACAGGGGAGGAGGAGAGCGAGCCCCGCCACAGAGGAGAAGTAGAGTGAGCCCCGCCACAGAGGAGGAGGAGAGCGAGCCCCGCAACAGAAGGAGGAGGAGAGCGAGCCCCGCCACAGAGGAGAAGTAGAGTGAGCCCCGCCACAGAGGAGGAGGAGAGCGAGCCCCGCAACAGAAGGAGGAGGAGAGCGAGCCCCACCACAGAGGAGGAGGAAAGCGAGCCCCGCCACAGAGGAGAAGTAAGTGAGCCCCACCACAGAGGGGGAGGAGAGTGAGCCCTGCCACAGAGGAGGAGGAGAGCGAGCCCCGCCACAGAGGAGATGTAGAGTGAGCCCCGCCACGGAGGAGGAGGAGAGCGAGCCCCGCCACAGAGGAGGAGGAGAGAGCCTCGCCATAGAGGAGGGGAGCGACGGCTTGCAGGGGGGTGGTGTTTGCTGCTGTACCCTGGTCTGTGAGGCTGCTCTTTATACCCTGGTCTGTAAACCCTGGTCTGTATACCCTGTTCTGTATACCCTGATCTGTATACCCTATTCTGTATAGCCTGATCCGTGAGACTGCTCTGTATACCCTGGTCTGTGAGGCTGAGCTGTATACCCTGATCTGTATACCCTGGTCTCTGTGAGGCTGATCTGTATACCATGATCTGAATACCCTGGTCTGTGAGGCTGAGCTGTATACCCTGATCTGTATACCCTGGTCTCTGTGGCTGAGCTGTATACCCTGATCTGTGAGACTGAGCTATATACTCTGATCTGTGATGCTGGGGCTTTATACTCCTGACCAGTGGCGGTGCGTCCATAAGGGCACATGGGCGCCGCCCCCTCTCTCCTGCCACCCCCTCTAGCAATGCATTGCATGAATCTATCTATGGCCGCCGCTGTCACCCCCCTATTCAGGCGCCTGGCCCCTTTTCAGGCACCTGAATTACAGCGGCAGGTTTTTTTTTTAAGCACCTGATTAGAGCCATAGGCTGGGCGCTCACAGGTCACTCAGTTGTGTTAGAAAAGTGAATGAATATTCGCTTTCCTAACACTAAACCGCCTCTCCGCCAATCAGGTGCTTGGATCTGTTACCCGTCACCTGATTGGCTGAAACGACAGGCGCTGTGATTGGACGCCTATCAGGCATCCAATCATAGCAGAGGACGAGAGGAGAGGTCGGGAGAAGACTTCGAGGAGCTGTCCCACCAAGACTGGGTAAGTGCAGACGGCGGGCGGGGGGCACAGTGGGAGCATTTGATATGGCACAGTGGCTACGTTTGATAGGGCACAGTGGGAGCATTTTATAGGGCACAGTGGCAGCATTTGATGGCACAGTGGGAGCATTTGATATGGCACAGTGCCTGCATTTGATGAGCACAGTGACTGCGTTTGATGGCACAGTGGCTGTGTTTGATGGCACAGTGGCTGCACTTTATGGCACAGTGGCTGTGTTTGATGGTACAGTGGCGGCAATTGATGGGTACAGTGGCTGCGTTTGATGGCACAGTGGCTGCGTTTGATGGGCACAGTGGCGGTAATTGATGGGCACAGTGGCTGCGTTTGATGGCACAGTGGCTGCATTTGATGGCACAGTGAGGCTGCAATTGATGAGTTTTTTTTTCAGAATTTTTCAGTTTGCGCCCCCCCAAAAATTTTGAGCAAGGTATTTAGCAGTTTATGTTTACTAAAATAATTGCATTTCCATGTTCTGTATACTGTGGGAGACCAGATATAGTGAATGCAGGATCCTGGGTTTAAAACACTTTAAGTATACAATGACTTGCATATGATCCCTGGTTTTGTAGTTGTATGATATTGACTGTACCATTTTTGTTTATTGGCTTATATAACACTGGCTTTCCATGTTGGTTTGTTTTTGTATTGATTGCTGTAACTCTGTAAATAAAGAATTTACAAAAAGGTCTGAGGCATCAGGACAATTTGGAGTTTTTATTAAAAATAAAATAAAATAAAAAACCTTATTATCTGAGGAGGGCTTAGAGGTTGAACATACATGTTCTATTTAGAAGGTCATACTTGGTGCATAATAATTTGCACTGTAATAAAGACTACTAAGGTAATTTAATTTAATTATATATTACAAAACATTTTATACTCTCATGACAGAGGTATTTCTTGCTGCCTAATGTATTTGCAATGTTATGTTCCTTTCTTTTGAAAACAAAATGATTAAAAACATTGTAAAAGAAAAAAACATTAATCAGTGAACCTGCCCCAGCGTAATAGTAATTGGTCAACAGACAAAACCGATGCGATTGCTTAGGGAAATGGAAGTCCTCTATCACCTTTTATTTTTAATCTTTCTATTGAACCCCTGGCATACTTCTGGCATCTAGAAAGAATGGCTCTAAATTACTGGTGGATGCAAAAACCAAAGGATTCTCACTGTATGCAGATTATTTATTATGCTCTGTGTTTTATATTCCAGTGTACACGTTCCCTAAATCATGGAACTTATGAACAAATTGCATGAGGTATCAGGGTACTGCAAAATTCAGTGTAAGCCAGATCAGGTCCCTCTCTAACCAGGGAATAGGTTTAGCTTCACAAAATTGTTTTTTTTTTACTTATTGGGCTGCCAACACATAATCTGTCTCTGTGAGCCAGTTGCAGATTTTTTAGTGGTTTCTTTCTTAAACTGGAACTGTGACAGACCATGATTGCTAAAATATTTACACATCACCTCTCTGCCTTTTGGCTAAGATCAGGTGTATGATATCACTATTATTCCCCGTACACACGGTCAGATTTTCCGGTGGAAAGTGTGTGATAGGACCTTGTTGTCAGAAATTCAGACCATGTGTAGGCTCCATCACACATTTTCTATATGATTTTCCGACACACAAAGTTTGAGAGCTTGCTATAAAATTTTCCGACAACAAAATCCGTTGTCAGAAATTCCGATCGTGTGTACACAAATCCGACGCACAAAGTGCCACGCATGCTCAGAATAAATTAAGAGACGAAAGCTATTGGCTACTGCCCCGTTTATAGTCCCGACGTACGTGTTTTACGTCACTGCGTTCAGAACGATCGGATTTTCCGACAACTTTGTGTGACCGTGTGTATGCAAGAAAAGTTTGAGCCAACATCCATCGGAAAAAATCCACGGATTTTGTTGTCGGAATGTCCGATCAATGTCCGACCGTGTGTACGGGGCATTAGTGTGATAATATGACGGTACTGTGTATTGGGTACATCAAATAACATAAGGTGAAAAAAATGCAAAATGCGTTTGTTTAGAAAACAAGTGACTAAATATAAATGTGTTTTGATGACGCCCTGGAGGAGGGGCGAAACGCATCGATGCAATATCCAGCTCACGTTACCAACCAGTGACGCTATTTCCTGTTCCCGGTGGAACGCACGCTGATACAGCGGTGACCACGGATCCATTCTGAATGCCTGTTCATAACCTTCATTCTGATATCATAATCTTTTTATATTTTTGTAATTCGCAGTTACTAGCGCTGTTTTTTTCTGTTTTAATAATATCAAGTTGTAGCATTTGCATCTAGCAGCTGTAACACCATTATAATTTCTCGCATATTTAGTTTTTTTTGCTAGCGCTGCTTCCACCCATATCTAAGATCAAGTGTAGTATCTGTTCTTATCAGTGATCTACTGTAGTAGAGGTTCTGTGCTGTCATTCTGGCATGACCAAGGTTGGAATGTATGGCTATGAATCTCTGCTAGAGTGATGGGGGCTTGGAGAACTAGTACTGGCTGGAACAGAAACCGGGGCGCCCACAGGCAGTTGGAAGAGCCCATTACCTCCTGGTTTGAAGGTTCTACCTTTTCTGGCCATGGGCTGGGAAGGCAGAAGGTCTGTGGTGTCTGTGCCCCCTGGGAGTGGTCGCCCTCGGGGTGCTCCTAGTAACACTTAGGTGTAAGACCCCACTGTGTGAAAAGGTACATGGCCACAGTCACCAAATTTGCTTTCCTTTTGGCTAAGTCCAGGGTCTCAGGGCTCGCCAGTGCACAATTGCGTAGCCACTTTATTATTTTCTATTTATTTTTCTACCACGTTTGTCACCTTTCACTTTTGTGTGTGTTTTTCTCACGAATAAAGGGCGTCAGTCCTCTGGCTTGCCCTGATGTCTAGGGGAAGGATGTGTGTACCCTTAGGTACCTTCCTCCCCTGCCCCTGGGGGGGGGCGGTCTCTCTTTGGGAGAGCCCCTCGATCAAGTATTCAATGGTCGACTTCGGCTGACCTAGAATGGGGTCTAACAGGCCTTCTGACCAGGCAGGCCGTTAGAAACCTGTCATGAGCCTTGCACCCTGGGGGATCAGGGTAGAGGTCCTACTCCTTTGGGGGTGGACTAAAAGCACACCCTTAAGTGCACTTTTTAGTGTGCGTTTCACATGCACGTTTTTTGTTCACTTACGGGATTTTTCCGTTTAGGTTTTTGCACCACCGCAAAAAAAAAGTGAATGAACTTTAAAACATGCCTTCACTGACCTCTGCAGCCATTGTGGAATAATTCATCTTTATAACCTGCAGCCAAAGCTTTTCCGTTTTACTTTCACTTCCTTCCAGTAGCTCTGCTCTCCCCTCCTAGCAATGACTTGGCAGCCTTTTCATTTCTAATGTAAACACACAGCAGGTGAACAGAAAGAAGAGAGAGAAAATTGAGACCAGACTTGAACAACTTTAGAGTTGAATTGCTCTACAGTAGTTGTAACTAAAAAGTCATTGAGGGCTTTTTTTATATGTATTTATTCCTTGTTCAGAATATGTAAACATTTTATTGTCCATAACCAGGCATCCCTTAAGTGCAGTGCTCTCTGATCATAAATCTAAAGATCCCTTTAGATTGTAAGCACCATGAGCAAGGCCCTCCTATTCCTTCTGTATTGAACTGTATTGTTAAAATCCTGTCTCCCTTTATATTGTAAAGAGCTGCACAAACTGTTGGTGCTATATGAATCTTCAATAATGATAATAATTAACATGTTACTAAACCCACAACAGTAAAATCAGACTGTATATGCAGTAAAGCATGCAAGTTAGACTCACTGTGGAACCTAAGGGGTTAATCCACTGCATTGTGTAAAAAGACTGTTTGATCCTGTATTTACAGATCCTCTCTTTCTTGCATTGCCCCCAAAACATGTCCAGATAAGACAGAGTTACTGGAGTCAGGCTGCACATGCTCAGTTAGGTGTGTATTGCTAGAGAGTTTTTTTTTTCTTGGGAGAGTGCATGTGATCAACACAGGGCCAATCAGCACTGTCTAGTCAGAGGGTTAGGGGTCCTGCATCCTGATAGGGCAGTCAGTGCAGTATGAAAACTCCTCCTACAAGCTTTGACCAGGCACTGTTGGAAGTCACAAGACTGCTATATACTGCTGATGGGAAAAAGGTAATTAGTAGTTTATATTTACTAAAATGATTGCATTTTCATGTTCTGTGTACTGTTGGAGACCAGATATAGTGAACGCAGGGTCCTGGGTTTAGTAACACTTTAAAGATTAAAACTCTTATGCCCCGTACATACGGTCGGACATTGATCGGACATTCTGACAACAAAATCCTAGGATTTTTTCCGACAGATGTTGGCTCAAACTTGTCTTGCATACACACAGTCACACAAAGTTGTCGGAAAATCCGATCATTCTGAACGCGTTGACGTAAAACACGTACGTCGGGACTATAAACGGGGCAGTAGCCAATAGCTTTCATCTCTTTATTTATTCTGAGCATGCGTGGCACTTTGTGCGTCGGATTTGTGTACACACGATCGGGAATTCCGACAACGGATTTTGTTGTCGGAAAATTTTATAGCCTGCTCTCAAACTTTGCGTGTCGGAAAATCCGATGGAAAATGTGTGATGGAGCCTACACACGGTCGGAATTTCCGGCAACAAGGTCCTATCACACATTTTCCGTCATAAAAATCGGACCATGTGTACGGGGCATTTGTGTAGTAAACCTTGTGGGGGGTGTCATATCAATGAAAATGGCCACCTAACAACAGAACCCTCACTCTCTGTAGATCACTAGTACAGGCAGTGAATCGATTGCAGGAGCAGGGGGGTAGATATTCTAGAGACTCCTGCCCACACATTATGGTTACAACACAAAATGTTACTTTTTTATGGCAGTTGAAGAAAACCATAGCTGTTTGCAGATCAATGTGCAAAAAAAACTATTATTATTATTATATAGGATTTATTTAGCGCCAACAGTTTGCACAGTGCTTTATAACATGAGGGCAGACAGTACAGCAGTTACAATACAATTTATTACAGGAGGAACCAGAGGGCCCTGCTCGTTAGAGCTTACAATCTAGGCGGAAGGGTCAAGCAAACAATTTAAATACATTGAAATTACAAAAAAGGCTTGCACAGACACTAAATCACTCTCATCAAATATTAAAGGTTTTCATTTGAAATAAACCTGCTACAGACCTAGGAATATTATTTATAAAATACGCAATCAAAAGTCACCTCCACTGAAAACCACATATCAGTAGATCCAGAGGCATAGGAAAAGGAAAATATATGCAAATTTTGACATTTCTTGCACAAGTCAGATTTGGCCTGACCATCTTCCGTGCTTCCCTGTTGGATTCTTACTGTTAGGAGCTGCCTCTCTGACAAATTAGGCAGTGCTGGGGGTGAAAAGAACAAAGCCTAGCTTTGGAAAAGTTAAAATTTGCATATAACCCCAGCTGCCTATTTCAGAGTCATTCCATATGTGGTACCTTGTAAAGGTAGATGATGCATTTTATCATTACATGCTTAGTTTTCAGTTTTCCCAATTGAGAGATTTACTTATTCACTATCAGCATTTTACATTAAGGGGGTAATAAAATACATTTGCACTGAAAATTTACTGTCTTTTCTCTTTTGCTTTATGCATAATATAACTTGATACAGAAATGGACATGAAGAAAATATAGAGCTTGGTGCAGACACAACATAACACCAGCATGGAAGTGTTTCTCATGTGCAAAGAGTTATGCCCTGTACACATGGTCGGATTCTCCGACGGAAAATGTGTGATAGGACCTTGTTGTCGGAAATTCCGACCGTGTGTGGGCTCCATCCAACATTTTCCATCGGATTTTCCAACACACAAAGTTGGAGAGCAGGAGATAAAATTTTCCGACAACAAAATCCGTTGTCGGAAATTCCGATTGTGTGTACACAAATCTGACGGACAAAGTGCCACGCATGCTCAGAATAAATAAAGAGATGAAAGCTATTGGCCACTGCCCCGTTTATAGTCCCGACGTACTGGTTTTACGTCACCGCGTTCAGAATGATCGGATTTTCCAACAACTTTTTGTGACCGTGTGTATGCAAGACAAGTCTGAGCCAACATCCGTCGGAAAAAATCCTAGGATTTTGTTGTCGGAATGTCCGAACAAAGTCAGACCGTGTGTACGCCCTATAAGAGTGTCCTTGTTGACTTTGTTGGGAGTAAGCAAAATGTCCTACACCATAGCTTTTTCCATGCAGTCGTTTATTGTAGATTTCCAAATTACTGTTTGAAATCAATGATGAACAGAAGGCGCCTGCCATTCACCAATTATGCAGTGCACATTTCCCCTGCATGGTGGTTATGTCATTCAGTCATTTCTTTAGCTGCCCCCAAGCCACACTTATTGATTTGTAAAGATCGAGGCTTGAAGGGTTCTTCCGTATATAACCTCATCATCCAGGTCTGTTTACGTGTGTTAACTCAATGAAGGCAAATTACAAAGAACTTTATTAACTTGCCTCAAGTAGTGTTTTAGCTTTTCAGCTTTTATCATTTTCAAATGACATTTTACATTATTGAGCAGTGTGGATGGACATGTACTGCCTACCACACAATGATTTGCTATACACCATTAGTCAAAGCAGGCATCCATGTAAGTGGACTGTCAGTGTACAGTGATCAATGCTGCTGGCTGAAATATGACTTTTACTACTTATAGTGTACTGTGCTTATAAATCATGCAGCAGACTTGTAGGAGTAAAAATCTAAATTGAATTTCACCAGTTACAGAGGCCGAAAAGACCCTAATTATTACAAACATCCCAAATGAGCTCTTGAAAGCCCTAAAAATATAAGCAGTTTGCACACATTGCTATTGCCTTCTATTTCATTTTTAACTAAATTAGCTGGTACATTCTGTTTAAATTTAACCAAAACTAAAATAGATTGCACTGTGTTATCTTTCCCTGGCTGACAGGAACAGCTGTGTTGACTGTGGAATTCATTTTAGAGCTGCAGCTCTCTTTGCAAGCTGCTATCTCGGACTCATGCATCCAATTCAAGTCCTAGTTGAACTGCCCTGCAGCAGTGTCACTTTATAATTCATTATTTTGTTTAATTCACGTTAGCGATTGCTGTTTCAATTTTCTCCGGAGATCTACTGAGCTGTATTTAGCTAAGCAGAAGGTTTATACTCATGTGATGTTAAATGCATTACCAGAGGTTCCATAAATGTTTAAAGTAATTTATACTACAAAACAGATACATATTCAGGTTTTATAAAGATATTATTTGCTCAATATTTTTCTCATTTTGGTCTGGTACTAAGAAATGTATGACTCTGCACTGTGTAAAAGTAAAAAGTTCCTATAATAAGGTTGCATGCATATAACCATTTTCTGCCTCCATTACATTTTATCCCCCCCCCCCCCCAAAAAAAAAATAAGAAATGGAAAACAACAGAGTTCGGCTTGAGTTGTCTGGCTGCTATGAGTTAAATAATCATATAAAAGTAAACCTATCCTACTCTTTGATTATTAAAAACTAGAATTGCTGCCCAAGATCAGGGAACCACAAACTGGTTTAGAAGTGCTGTATGACAGTTGAACATATTATCCCTGTTTCACCCCCAACATATCCTTTCTATGTTACCTGAATAGCAAGCACACCTCACGAAGATTCACAAAACTAGAGTATAGCTTCGAAATGTTGTCACGTTTAAATAAAGTGACACGTTTAAAACTGTTTCGGCACTGCACTAGAACAACCAAATACATCTTCAACTTCTGCTACCCTCCTCAGCATTCAACTTCTCAACTTGGGGCATTAGTAGCACTAATCCCTTTCCCCCCGTCGACTTCCAGCATCAACCCACTTCTATCCAAGTGCTTGGTTGACCGGTGATCCAATGCCATTGGACTGTTGGGGCCTAGTGCTATGAATGGGAGGTCTAGTGCCCCAAATCAAAGCCTCTATAGCAAATTGAAAGTTACATGTGGCTCCTGGCCCTAGGCAGCACTTTTAGAGACCATCATAAGAAGAGGAATCAACTTGCTGAATTGAGGAGAAACTATACAGATGAGCCCACTAGGGAACTGCTGTTCCTTCGCTGTCTGCTCTAAAACTTGATCAGATTGTAGCTAAGAAAAATAAATAAATGCAAAACTATCAGTGCTTGAGTGGTAAGAGAATACAGTCTTGGTAATGAACTTCCATCCAATATTTATTTGAACATTTCCATAAAAGTACAGGATGAAAGACAATATCCAAAGCCTTGTAGCTCTCTCCAGACTGGGAAATCATACCAGATAGAAAGCATACCTTTCCCATGTTATATATTGTCAATCAAACTTTATTAAACAATTATATCTTGTGCTCACAAAAGTACTTTGCAAAAGAGCATGTAGAATAAATCCATCAAAAGTGAGACTCAACCAACAGGATGGATACAGGTAACCACTGTTGAATCATGTATGTGTTTTAAGGTTGCACCCCTTTTTTTCTGACTCCCTTCAGAAGACTCTGAGGAACAGGGTGTGCCTTGGAATTCTTGCATGTCTTGCATGTTTGACACAGAGACTACAAGGTGCTGTATGGGTACAACAGTGGTTACCAGTATCCAGTGGATTAAACAAGTCTTCTTTTGATGGATTTATGCTACATGTTCTTTTACCAAGTACTTTAGTGAGCACAATATTACGAGACTAGTATGCATGCTGTTTTACTGAGAAAAATAAATGGTTATAACCTGGTATGGGAGTTGTTTTGCTAAAGACAAATAGGCTGCTCTGGCTCACTGTCTGAACTGACATAAGAATCGGGAGAGAATTTTGGCGCAGGGAGCCCCACAAACTGTCTACGCAATAGTGCAAGGCAACTAGGGGGAACTGCAATTTTTGAATTTTTAAATTACTGAGGGATCTGTCAGGATTGATCTGGGGTTGCGCAGTATGCACTTGCCCCAGACTGCTAGGGTCTGGCAAACAGCCATAAAAACCACAGTCGGTTACCACTGGGGCATTCTCTGTCATCTACTTTTCAGTTTAGGAAAAATTCTATAGCGTCAAATCACAAAACATAAAGCATTTGGTATTTTCATTATTATGCATTATTATTTTTTAATTAGACCACTAAAAGGTTTTTACACAATAATTTGCTAAGCTTACACCATATACTGTATATTAGATAGAAGGGAGGAGCTGATAGTGACGTTCAGCCAGGCACTGTGTATGTGGACACGGCGGTGCTACTCTGGAGGTTTATATGTGATTTTAAAAGTTTTTATCTTGTAAGCGCAACTTGTCTGTTTGGGGGCTTTGAATAAATTTGTATACGGAGAACACTATGGTCTCTATACTTATTATTTACATGTCCTGAACTTATGGAATCTTGAGCCAAGCTGGGAGATGATTTGTTTCTTTGGATGTTAATGAGCTGAGTTACCATTAAGAAAAGAGCCATCTGGATTACCCACCATTGATTGGGAAGAGGAAGTGAGAGCAAAGAGCTCGTGGGGAGATCCGCATATGAGATTTCACTCACCTGGGAGGTGAGCGTGCATTTTTACTGGTGGTGGTGTGCACTCCTTTTGAGGACGAACAATCACTGTGGTGGAATTGTGTGGATCACAAGAAGAGTTTTTCATGTTTCATTTCTTCATTTTTCCATTTTATGGACTATTCATTTGTATGTAGGATTTATTTATTTTTGAATTCTGCACTTTATATTTATATATATTTTTACACATAGCGCTACATTTATTTATTTACTATTTTGAAATTAGTGTGGTGTACCACTTGGAATGTTTAGCAGCTGTGCACGTTTATTATTAGGTTATCTTATTTAAACATCACAATATTTTTTACTTGCGGCACTGATTGTTTCATATTTTAATATACTGTATATTTTAATGTTTTTTTTTTCTTTGCCTATATAGGACAAAGCAAGATGTTTAGCTAATTGTCCTCTTGCCAGCAGCACATTCTCACTTTTCCTATTTTCTCAGATAACACACATACACACTCTATATGAAATCCTTACAAAAAACGAATTCAATACATGGTACACTCTAGGCAATCCATTTGCAAAGCATAAATAGCAAACAAATGGCTGCATAATTGTTGGGCAGCCTGTATATAATTGAATGTTTCTCTTTTGAGTAATTCAAAGGTCTGTGTAATCTGATCACTCCTGCTTTTCATCTTTTTAGTGTATCTTACATTAGAGCTAAAAAATACATTTCAGAAAGCTGTTAATCTTGTTTAGAACTTAACACCTATTGGTTTGAGGGCTAAATATGAAATAGTTCTAGGTAACATTGCATATTTACTGCACTAACTATACATTTCCTTTGAGCTACACTGCTGCAGGAAATGATGTAAAGGATTTAAAACCCTTTGTTTTGAAATGATATATGAACCCAGTGACTAAAATCTCTTAAACGTTTAATATGATAGATCATTTTCAGGCTACTTTAAATAAAGTTGGCTTGCTCCAGATCCAGGTGGGGGAACCGCTTCATCTTTTTAGAGGAAGGGGCTGAACTGGGTTTTTTGTGGAAGGTCATAGTAGGTAGGTACAGGACAGGGGAGTAGTAGTGGGGGGTGATTTGTGATGCTGTTTTATATTCATATTTTTGTATATCAATACATTTTGAGGAGGTAGCCTTTTGGGTGTGTACATGTTTTCTTTTTTTTTTCTCTGTTTTGATTCGTAATATTGTGATTGCACCCACCCTTTATCATAGGGAGGCACCACCTCCAAATAGGAGAATTATTGCAGGGCTCCCATGACCATCATTTTTTTGGAATTTACTTTAAATAAAATACCTGGTTATCCATGAAGATCCTTGTTCAAGTAATTCCCATTATAGGGTACAACGCTCTCTCCCTCTCTGTCAATTGTGCTCCTGCGCTGTCAGATGGGCTTCTAATGGAGACTGGCTGTTTCAACACACATTATACAGATTGCTTTTGTCACTATCAGTATACCTGCTCTGAAATATGCCATCCCTGGAGTACAACCATATAGGAAGAAAGTGACAACAAAAAGGGTGCGGAAGACCAGCGACCCTGAGATGCAACAAAGTAGAGTTACACGATTAATTGTTAAAAAATTGCGATCTCGATTCACAATCTTAATACAGCATTTCCTCAATTCAGTGCAGAGATTTCTCTGCTCACAGCTGACAAAAAATAAACAACATTGTCAGCGCTGGGAGAGAACTATAAACAAAGTATCATTTAGTTCTTTTAGATCAAAGGAATGAACTTCGGTCTGTAAATGAGCTCAGTTTAACTACTTAAAGACTAAACCTTTTTTTCTGACACTTGTTGCTTACAAGTTAAGATCAATATTTTTTGCTAGAAAATTACCAAGAACCCCCAAACATTATATATATATATATTTTTAGCAGAGACCCTAGAGAATAAAATTGTCGGTTCTTGCAATATTTTATGTCACACTTTATTTGCGCAGTGGTCTTTAAAATGCATTTTTTGGGGAAAAAATACACTTTAATGAATTAAAAAAAAAACTAAACAGTAAAGTTAGCCCAATTTTTTTGTATAATGTGAAAGATGATGTTACGCCAAGAGATCGTGATCAGAGTGCCTTGTAATGATGGGCCTTGTAACATGCTTACTTTTTGTGAACATAGAAGGCAAATACCCTGCTTTCCAATTGCTCCCCTTTTTGGCAAGACATTTCTGAATATGGGGGCCAGAAATTGTCAGAGATCAATGTGGTTTTGGGAAAATATGGTTACATTTGGAGATGAAAGGTTCCATTAATTGTAATATTTTAATTAATGTAAATTTTTAAAACACTATTGCCAATGCAACCTTGTTTCTGGTAAAAAGTTCTAATAAAATTGTCAGCTGTTGTAATATTTTATGTCACACTGTATTTACGCAGCAGTCTTTAAAACACAATTTTTTGGGGGAAAATACACTTTTATGAATTAAAAAAAAAACCTAAACATTAAAGTTAGCGCAATTTTTTTGTATAATGTGAATGATGATGTTATGCCACGTGAATCGTGATCAGATTACTGTGGTTCCTTCCGCCGCCACCTATGTCATTACAAGACACAGTAGGCATGTAGGGCACAACCAAAGAAATCACAGCATTGGATGTTGGATGTTGAATGCCTAGACTTCCAACACTCCTGGAAATTTGTTGGCCGAAGAGGATTTCCAAGCACCATAGCCCCTAAAGAGAGCAAAGATTGGTGGCCCAGGGGCTGAACCAGTTAGTATAGTATGTCTTCTTTACAGGGGAAGCTTTTGTATTACTTTAGAATTTGATGCGTAAAAATAAATATAGCAGTAACAGCATAAAAAAACTATAACTATTAATTACAAAGAACCCTTAGCTGTTCACATCAATGCAAAAATATAACAGCAGTTTTTGATGACTAAAACAATTGAAATGTAACAGGTGATCTTAATTGCAATGAGGACTAGTTTTCAAAGTCCTAAATGCTGCAAAAAAGTTATAAGACGTTGAATTTATGACACATCCATCATTTAATTTCATTTAAACAGTTAAAAAAAAAACACACACAGGAAGAGATGATAAACATTTTTATTGGATCAGGTAAACCATAAGTCCAACATATTGAGAATTGTAGATTCAACATTTCAGGTTTAGGATTATTAATAAAGAAACCTTGAAGGAAAATACCCTTTTCCACAGCAAGAAACTTAGACAACATTCCATTGGTATGTACGTTGGCAGACTGCTTGCTGTCCAAAAACTTAGTGTACAGTATAACAACCAATTATAAATAGCCTTTTTATGTAAAATACAGATGTGCACATCTTTAAAAAAATACCAACATTTTCTGTTTTAGCTTTGTTTTTTTTAAAAAAAACTATAAATCATACATATAAATTTAATCAACATACTTATTTTATGTATAAACATCTTTATAAGAGGAATCTTACCCCTTATGTCCCAAAAAAAAAAAAAAAAAATTATGGGAAACATTTTTAAGAAACAGTATTTCAGTAAGAAATGTATAGACTTCCATCAAAAGAGGCATCTGGGCTATGGAGGAGGCAAATATATTGTCAAATATATATATATATATTTACACATATAAGATTTTAAATAATTTAGTGTTTTATTACTCTAGCTAAAACTATATTGCAAAATATTTTAATAAATATACTTTTTAGTGTTTTATTATTATAGTCTGATCAAACCAATGGATAGTTAAAATAAAGATTTGTAAAATAACACTGCTCCCATCCTCCTTATTTTAAATTAATTCACACCATGCGTAATATGACACTTCAAAGGATAGCTAATACAAGTATTACTAAGCGCTTGCATTAAGCCATGCAGACTACTAAAAACTGTTACATATAAACCCAAAACCTCAAACACAGGGAAAACTGATGGTGCAGCTCAGTCTATTTTTTCCACATCCAAGCCCTTTTTAAAGAATAACACCACACTTTTTTCACAATATAAAAATAAATAAAAATAACATTTTAAAACAAAAAACTCTTAATATAAGCTAGTAAACAGACATGCCTTGCCATACAAAATTATATGCATTGTGTAAAAATTACACATTAAAAACCTGCATGTCATATGTATTTAATATCAATTTAAGACACTATGCAGGACACACCTAACAGTTAAAGCAAAAATGATGGGCCTTGTAACATGCTTACTTTTTGTGAACATAGAAGGCAAATACCCTGCTTTCCAATTGCTCCCCTTTTTGGCAAGACATTTCTGAATATGGGAGCCAGAAATTGGCAGAGATCAATGGGGTTTTGGGAAAATATGGTTACATTTGGAGATAAAAGGTTCCATTAATTGTAATATTTTAATAAATGTAAATATCTAAAACACTATTGCCAATGCAACCTTGTTTCTGTTAAAAAGTTCTATTAATAAATATAGTGCCATGAATATACATATACCGTATGTTTCAGGGGTGTCTACTTTCTTGACATTATGCGCTGTCACTGGGGCAGGACATGAGAGAACATCCCTTTAATGGGCACATAAAGGTCAATAAAAGCCAGGCAGAAGTTTTAAGTCATCATTATTCGTTAGAAAACAAAAAACATCTTTTGGCTGCTACTGAAATTTAAATTTGTTATTCTCTCTTTTTTTTAAAGAAAAAAATACTGACTGAGGGCTTTCTAATGCAAACTACAGTAGTCCACTTTTGCCATATTTAGTTCTTCCCAGATGCAATAGGGCTATCAATGTTAATTTTAATACAAGTTGTTCTCTGATTGGATAAGATTAAGTAGCAGGGCGGTGACATCACAAATGCCACATTCTCCAATCAGAGAACACCTTGTATTAATTTAAGAAAAAAATTAAAGGCATTCAGTGAGTGGCGGCAGTGCCGAGCAAGCGACCCCTATGATCGCTGTGCAGAAAGGGAAGCTCATCAGAACATGGAAGATTATGATAATCACTGTAGTAGCAATGACTCTCTCTTTGAATAGCTGGCAGCTGTGTCTGGGCTTGGTCTTTTCTGTCAGTGTCATTGAAACCTTTTCAGTACATGGAAGTAAGCAGAGTGGACCAGAAGAAGCACAAGGCTGTAAGATTAGAAGGAAAGTTGCAGAATGGATATGGTGCAGTGTCTTCAGTGCTGGCTGTAGCTCCTCTATATAACACCCATAAATTGGGCTTCAGCCTGAGGTAGAGCTACAGTACAGCACTATCAGAAAAGAAACGTGGTTTTATTATGAAAGATTTGAACGGGACCAAGTGCATTGTACACTGGGTCCTCTGGGAATTCAACAAACATTTTCAACTTCTGGCTATACTTCCTCTTTGAGAACATCTATCAGGATTTTATTACCATCTCCATTTTTGTTGAAGAGCTTTCCTTCCCTTCCTGTCATGCCACTGGGAAACCACACCATAAAAATAAAAGACACAAAACAGGTAAGGTTGATCCAGGGAATATCCAACTGCCTTTTGGAGATCAGAAAGGATTTATTTTCCCTGCTGGAGCAAATTGGATCATGCTTTGCTGGGTTTTTTGCCTTCCTCTGGATCAACTATGGGTATAGGGTTGTAATTTTTTTTCTTGTATTGGTTAAACTAGATGGACTTGTGTCTTTTTTCAACCAGACTATGTAACTGTGTAAAATACTGGTGCTAAGTTTTCCCCATCTAAATGTATATATATAAAAAAGAAAGGGCAGAGATCCGCTAAAAATTATGCCCTTTAATTTGTGCAAATTGTGCCTAGAATAATAACACTGCTACTTTTGTCAGTAGCAAACACAACTGAATGCAATTTTTCAATCTCCCACACATTCAAAAAGTATTGAGTACTACTGAGGATTAATACGTGTGAATGCAGTTCTGTATATATTTTATGAATAAAAAATGTCCAGATTTCAGGTAAGCAGTTTCATTTAGTCAATCTTTAAAAATGAAGGGGTGTTTGTTAAATGGGCTGCACTAAAATACACCAAAATTATCCCTGTGTATATCAACTACCACACAAATCATGTATTCAACATGTAATGCAACCAAAATAATATCCTACCTAATAAATATATTACTTTGCAGGGATGAACAAATAGAAGCGCAGTCTCAGAACCACATCTGGAATTTGAGATCATCAGTCAGAATAGAAATGCTGCTATATAGAAAATATTTTCCAGAAATATATTTATAATAGCAGTATAGGTTAGATATTAAGTGTCTACGGTTCCTGGCATTTGTCCAGCCCTAATGCACACATCCATATGTACATGAAAAAAAAACAAAAAAAACAGTAACTAACACAAGCAAAAATACAATGTGAAAATGTGTTCTCCTATACTCCAAAAAATTTAATGAAATCACAAAAATTCAAATCATAAGCTGATAAACTGTAAAATATATGCAAGGAAATGGAGGGATCCATTTTGTAGCCTAAAACCATTCTGAGCATGTTGCCTTAGATTCAGTATTGATAACACCAAAACACACACACAGCCTAATCTCTCAGTGTTTTTGAAAGAAGTGTCTAATGTAATCAGTGAGATATTTCCTTTCTCTTTTATATCTGCAGTGAAACTTTTTGTTTGAGCTTCATTGGTTGTTATTGTAATGCAGTATTTCATTCAGATGTCCTGATACATAAGGGCTATACTACCTTAAAGAGACCCTCACTACTCTGGCCTTCATCACACCTGGTGACAAGGCCCAGTGCTTCCGAGTATGGTGGAGCATACAATCTCCTGCCATGTGACTTGGCTCCAGCAGGTCAATCCCTTGGTCTGAGCACTGTCATATGGCCAGGGGTCTGACATCTCCACTCCCCTTAGTATCCTATGGCAGCCAAGATCTTGGATTTCAGTGCTGGCTGCAGCGGAGGCAGGAGCTGGGAGAGAGCACTGGTAGGGCAAGTAGAGGAGGTCTCTTTACAAACACACTGGCACTTTGCCCTGAAATGGCAAGATGGCAGTCTCTCTTTAAAAGATACTAGTTTTGGATATATAGGGATGACAGTCATTGGGTGGAACAAATAGTAGCCATTTAGGAAAGGGAATATTAAACAATAATTGCTCAGGTGTCTGTATATATGAGAATAAAAGTACCAAGATCCCAATACTATTGAATTCTAGAAAAAAGAGAGTTTGTTTGGGGCATGTAGGATTTTCCCGGTACCATCACAAAACATTACAACATAATTCTTTAAAATCAATAAAGTTTATTATACATACAATCAACATTCATTTTTTTTAAAAGCATTGGGTAGTACAGATCATTGGCATTCAAAGTGGTCATACCACCTCTGTTGGAATCCCACTAAGAATGGTAAGTGTCTTCAATCACCATTGAGCATTTAAGATCAAGCTCTCAACATGTTTTGCGGATTCCCCACTTCTTCAGGAGCGCAAAATGGAAGAATAAGAGAACTGACTACTAAAAAATATAAAATAAAATATGTAAATGTACAAATATTGTACATTTACATATTTCATTATATATTTTTTAGTACTCAGTTCTCCTATTCTTCCATTTCGCTCTCCTGATGAAGCGGGGAATCCGCAAAACATGTTGAGAGCTTGATCTTAAATGCTCAATGATGATTGAAGACATGTACCATTCTTAGTGGGATTCCAACAGAGGTGGTATGACCACTTTGAATACCAATGATCTGTACTATCCAATGCTTTTTTTTAAAATGAATGTTGATTGTATGTAAAATAAACTTTATTGATTTTAAAGAATTATGTTGTAATGTCTTGTGACGGTACCAAGAAAATCCTACTTGCCCCAAACAAACAATAGGAAAGGGAATATGGTGACAATGTTGTGTAATGAAACAGAAACATTATAGGCTGTACAATCTGAAAAGTTGCTCCAGCCAACAAAACATTTCATGTGACCCACCTGCACACTTTAAAGAGCAATTATGCATAAGATGCAAATGCATTTTCAAACACATCTGTAGGTATGTATATTAAGGTTTTAGACTCATGGAGTGAAATATGAATATCTAAGTCAAAGAGGAACTTCATCTAGTATTTTAAAAAATAAAAGTCAGCAGCTACAAATACTGGAGCTGGTGACTTTTAAAAAATAGGTACCAACCAGCTCATGGAGTGCAGCGTTGTCTTCTCACAGCCAATTCTTCTCACCGCTGCTGGATCCCCGCCATGGCCATCTTGGATATGGGAACCAGCTATGACTTCTGATGAATTACAGCTGGCTCCCCACTGTGTATAGGTGAGATCACGCTGCAATGTGTCCCAGTAGGCTGTGAGCAGAGAAGGGTGGGCAGGGCTATGACATCTTAATCAATACCAAGATTGAAGAAGTAGGAGCCGGTACCATAAAAAAAAAGGTACTCACCCCCCCCCCCCCTAAAAGCTGCAACTCAGGTTAGGCTGGGGGTAAGGAGAGAATAGAGAATGAGCGGTTCTTCACTTTTTTGAGCGAAGTTCCACTTTATGGACAATTTAAGCATTCAAATGTCAGCAAAGCTAAACAATAGGACAAGGAGGAAATTATGTGTATGTATTACAGTTTGCATCCCACTTTTCATGCAAATATAGGTACTTTAACCTATATCCATTTTGCATCATGGAATCTTGGCTTTTGTACCTGGTTTAACCTGCAATGGTCACACAAACATAGTCATTTTTTGAAAGCTTTCACATGTGCCTTGGCTGTAAGAAGTATGAAGATCGAACAAATAATTTCAAAACTAGTATTCTATAATTGTTATATGACCAGTCTGGATGAAATGTTGCACAGTTCTTTAATACTTAATGAAAAACTGGCTGTATGTTCCTGAAAAAAAAATTCAGCTAAACAATTCAATAAACAAAATGGATTCCTTCAATGTTCAAAACTGGGTTAGTTATTTAAACCTGTCACAGTAGTGGGCATTTCAAACTGAATGTGAGCACTGTTCATACGTTTTTCAATTAAATACTCAGTGAAAAATGAGTGACACAATTAGCAGACCCAGAGATACATTTTGATGAAACATGCATTTATAAAGGTTGTTTACCTGGTTCTAACCTATCTATGGTTGAATTTTTCTGTAACAGCAGAATATGGGCCTGTACCTCCTTGCCTTCCTATTGCTTACCCTAGTGATAGGCGGGTTCACTGATCATTAGGTAGACCAAGTACAACTATTACTGGAAGAAATAACCTACTCTTCGTTGTGACATTATCTATCCTATTGTGTTTGAAAACTCCAGGCTTGTGACAGGTTTATTTTAACTTCAGAATATAAGATAACATTTTTTTTTAAATGTTATCTAGTTACAGATTGTTGGATTCCACGTATAACTCTGTGTGAATTTTTCTGTAAACCATGTAATAAAACTAAAACAATCATGGCTACCCATAAAGGTCTACTACAACAGAGAAATTAGCCTCCAAGCACAAGCAAATGAAACACTATCTTCCAAAATTCTGCAGGAGATGGTAAAAGCAGTAGGTAATAGAGTAAGACTGGTGAGTGATGCTGCTAACTATTTCTTCAGAGATAGAAGCAAACTTTGGAACTGCATCCACAGCAACTGAATCCTCTGAGCACATTTTGCTGGCACTGGCTCTTCTATCTCCACTCTATAAACGTCAGGACAGTAAAATAGTAAGGCAGCTGTTAGCTTCCGTCAACAAAAAGTGCTGCTCTGTACATTTCCAGTTCAATCACACACTGCTGGGACAGGTACAGCGGCCATCTTCACTGACTAGGCTGTTTCAGCAGATTTGTGCCTTCAAACATGGCGTCTGACCTCCTCGTTCTATGGCGCCCAAGAATCACTACCCAGAGATCAGAGGCCCACAGGCTTAGACATGTACACTTTTTTTATTTTAAGTTTCAACTATCTCTCTTCCCAAGCTGAAACCCAAGCCTTCTCATTCCTGTCTCCGTATTTGACAAGTGCCATAAAAACGGCTTATGACACAAACAACAGGAATTGTGCGCCAACATCTCCGGTTGTCCGAATGTTACTGCAAAGATAAAAAGAAGGGTAGGGAAATTTCAGAGAATGTAAGACATTAAAGACCTGTATGTATAACTGACACAGGAAAGTTATTAAAACAAGAAATATGAAACCAAAAGTTTGTGGACACCTGACCATCACAACTATATGAGCTATATTAACTATATGAACTTTTTGGATATCCCACT
The DNA here is from genome assembly GCA_037952925.1 of Lithobates clamitans. Classification (NCBI taxonomy): domain Eukaryota; kingdom Metazoa; phylum Chordata; class Amphibia; order Anura; family Ranidae; genus Lithobates; species Lithobates clamitans. The sequence goes on along the minus strand of JBBGZY010000228.1, from coordinate 4,506,783 downwards.
CTAAAACCATGGCATTCAGATAGAATTGGCCTCTTTTGTCACTATAGCAGCCTCCACTTCTCTGGGAAGGCTTTCCACAAGATTTTTCAGTGTCTACAGGAATTTTTGCCCATTCAGCCAAAGATTATTTATTAGGACAGGTATTTACGCTGGACAAGAGGCCTTTGCCAACCACATTCCTCAAATCATGTCTTTTCTGCCCTTGAACTCAATAATTTGAAAGGTCGTCCACATACTTTTGACCCCACAGTGCATCTACAGTGAGCTGAACATGTGATACTTTTTCTTTCTTTAAAACATTTTGAAAGCACGTGAAGACACAAAGTAAATGTTGTACGAAGAATGAAACCAAACATTGCAACCTTTACTTGCCTAAAATAAGGCTGTGACAGTGCTTATGACATGGAATATCTTCCTTAAATATACACAAAGATGTATGTATAGGAATTATACACAGATATTAATAAGCAGAAAAGCAGAACAACTTCAGGAATAAAATACAACCAACTAAAGTATTAAAACGTCATATCTTGTATTTCATACAAAATGTCCTAAAACCATTTAGGCCTCATGTACACTGCAGCTGGTAAACTGAAATTTAGGAGCATTTGGGCGTTTTTTCAGCAGCCCCTAAACTCTCCTCTATGTTATCCTATGGGTACATGTACACTCAGGCCTTTATAGTAGTTTAGAAGCAGTTGAGGTTAGAAGCATTTTTCTAAAAGCAGAAAATCGTGTTCAAGATGGTAGTTTAGTGGCATTTGGAACGGCAAATACTTGTAGCAGCGTGTAAACGCGTCTGAGCGCGGTAACTAGCATTTATAAGCATTTTTGTTTGTAGGCGTTTTCAATAGGGAAAACATTTCTGATCATTTACAATGTGGAAAAACCAGAGAGAGAGAGATAGAGAGGTCCAAAATAAATAAAAGAACTGGGGACTGCCTGCATCTCCTCAAACAGCCACCTGAAGGACCTTATGCCTATAAATGGCATCAGAAGATGCCTGACATCCACCTGGTAAAAAGTGGTATTAAACCCAAAAACAAAATCTATCACAAGAAAAAGACAGGTTGCTTAAACCCCTAGGGGACCCTGTGCATATCTAAATCCATGCATGGTTTGATGAGCCATGGTGTTGGATAGCTAGCTCTGTCTACCTACCTAATATCTGACAAAACAGATCAGTTGAGATTTCTGAGTGACATTTCAGGAGGAGAGGGGGTGTGACAGGCAGTGCACACAAAGCCCACACAGCCCCTGCCTTCCCTCCTAAGCTGCCAGACATCACTGTGCTGTCGTCTTATGTCTCCTCTGTAGTTTACACAAAGACTAGGCTGGAAAAGACTGGTGTAGTACCTGGCTTGTGCTATTGTCAAATTGTGTTTTCATAAATAAAAGCGCTATTCACGAGCTGCAATCATTCACAACATAAGCTGACAGTTTTCACTCTCTTCCTGCATTGAATAGTAGGCTTCAGCTCCGGTCTGCAAACTACAGCAGCTGCAGAAAGGGGTGTGGCTCAATGATGGCTGTAATTCCCCCCATGGGCTTTTTTTTTTCCTCCTGTACTGCAGCTTACTAATCCTTAAACGTGGCGACTGCTTTAGTTTTCCTTTTTAGTTTTTTTTCATTTCCCACCTGGTGTTCCAGCCAGTAACACACTTCCTGTCTTAGGGTGTCTCCACTCTGGACAGGGCACTGATAAAAGAAACACAGAAACACTCTTGGACAGTAGTACTGATAACCTGGGAAAATGGTAGATGGTAGTGTTACATTCACTAACAGATTTAGATGGACTTGACTAACAAATTAAAGTCAAACTTCACTTGTTAATACTTTTTAAGCAGTTTTTAACAATTTTTCAGCATCATTTTTTTTCTTTTTGTGAAAGAAGTTTTACATAAATAAATGAAAGCTGTCTATTGTAAGTACCCCTATCAGTGGTAAATGGTTTGTCTCCACCCTGTCACTTTTGCTGGAAAGTTTGGTTTGTTAAGGAAGTTGAAAAGTAACAAACTTATGGGCTGGATCACCAGGTGAAAATAAAAGAAAAAAAAGCAAACTAAAGCAGTCAGAGCTAAGAATTGGTGAACTGCCCTATAATACGTTGTTATTTTTGGGTTTAACAACACTTTAAAAAACATGCAAACAGAAGACCAGCAGACTTGCAAATGTGAGAAACAGTAACTTGATGCTAAATTACCAAGAAGCACTTGCTGATCTAGTGTAGTGAACCTTGAAAGGAAAGGATAGAAGCCGGTCCTCAAGACCATAAACTTGATGATAATCTGTCTGAGCCACTGAGAAATGATAACATGAGAGGTAGGCTCCCCTTTAAAGAGAATTTTCAGGGAGGAAAGCAAACTAGGCCTTCCAGGTAGAATGACAGACCCTAGGGGAAGGAAGATTTGGACTTCAACAGCCATGTTGTGTGTTGGCTGGACCAAGATCAGGCTCAGTTAAGTGATGATCCCTATTAAGGAAGAGGTCCCTGCCTTCCAGCCAAGACATTACCCTGACCACCATTCGAGTGGTGAACGCCTATTAGACCTTCCTGTTAGTTCAGGGGTCCCTTTAACAAGGTGAGCGGTTTGACTGAAAGGAGGGGGAGCACGGATTTAAGAGCACTTTGGATTTGCATGAAGCACTCTGCACCACCGTTGATACTTATGGTTCATTCACGGACATTTAACACTGATTTATAATCCAGCGCTGCACTATTTTTTGTATTATATGTTGTGAAGGCCAGCGCTGTATAGCAGGATGGCAAGCTGGTCCTTGAGACAGATGACCCAGATCAGATCTGGAGGACCCCACAGAGAATATGCTAGAAGTCTCATCAGATCAGAGTACCACATCTGTCTGGGCCAATCTGGAGCTTGGGGGTTGACTGAAATGCTCTCTTAGCTTGATCCTGTTCAGCAGACAAGGAAGGAGTTTCTAGGAACGAAAGGCATAGATCAGGCTGTACTAATCTCATGGAGCCACCAGAGTGTCCATTGTTTTTGCCACAGGACCTATGCACCAGGAGACAAGCCTGTTTGTTGTTGAATAGGGAGGCTAGGAGGTCCACATCCGGCATCCTGCACCTGTAACACAAGTCTTGGAATACCTACCAGTGTAAGGACCTTTCCCTCAGGTCCTGGCACTGCCATCTGAGGAAATCTGCCTGCTAATTGTCTGGGCCTGGGATATAAATGGCGGACAAGACTGGAATGTAAAGTTTTCCCAAGATAGAATTCTTTTTACCTCTCTTGTCACAGAGATTGATGTATGCCACTGCTGCAGCGCTGTCCAACCAAATCCTAATTGGATGACTCAACAGTCGAGCTATTTAACATTTGCAAATTGCCAGAAGTTCCAGGTTGCTGATTGGGAGATGAGATTTCTCTGGTGTCCCTTGAACCAACAAATATGTCTAGGACTCTAGGTCCCAGGTTGGAAGGCTGACATCTGTCATAAGGATTTTCAAAGTTATCAGAAGGAAGGACTTTCCTAATTCCAGAGCTAGATTCCTGGGCCACCCAGCCAGAGACAACCTGGTCTTCAGTGTCAGGCAGTTCAGTCCATCATAGGGCTGGACTGACTTGTCCCATGATGACAGGGTATGTAGAGGATATGACTAAACAAGTTATATGACTCCTGGATTGAAAAGTCTGATTTTGGGAGCAGAGAGTTTGAAGTTTCTCATGGGGAAGAAAAACTCTGACTTGTGTAGTGCCTAGGATGAGGCACAGATACTCCAATCCATGAGTTGGTTCCAGCACTGACATCTGAAGTCAGTACTGGAAGTCTAATTTTGATAGCCAGTTACAGAGACCAGCAAAACAGATTGTAGAGAAAGAAGAAAAAAACAGCTAGCAAGAAAAGTCAAACTTTTCTCAGCAGCGCAATGAAAAGGCATTCATTCCCCTACAACCTTAGCAAAAAACTGAGGCATGCCAGGAGTAAGAGGGGTTATAATGAGCTAGTTGTTGTTTTTTGGTTTGCCATTGTCCAAAATCTCCCATAGGCGTCAGTATAATTTAGTCTCTGAATTCCTGGGTTCAACAAGGAGGGTAGCCCAACATAGTTTCATGCATACTGCCACTTCCTGTTGTTAGTTGTAAGTAGGAAGCAGGTCCATTGTGGGTAAGGTTTTTTTTTTAAGGCATCAACAGAAACATTTACCTTAATACAAGATATACATATTGTCTGGACTATACATTGTATTAATGGTTTATGTATATAACTTTGTGTATATCTAAGGAGCGTATGCCAATGGATGTCTATGGGTACTGTTTTTAAGTGTTTTCAAGGGTTACCATTGTGCTGTATGTCCTCCATTCAGTTTTACCAACAGTGCAGTGCAATGTAATAAATATATACATTTTCCAACAGTGCAGCCATTTTTCTTGAAGAGGAATTTTGCTGCGCTAGTATCTGTGTTTGGGTCCAAGGCTAGCATGGAGTAATAATACAGCTCTTGTGAAGAACACCAATAACATTAGTGATATGAAAAGCTATTTCTCTTCAACAGGATTACAAACTTACCCCGCTGACACGCACTTAATAAATTAGATAAACTAAAGGATCTATATAGCAGAGTGTAAATAAAGCCATTATTACAACCCTCCTCTACACTGTACTAAGCTGCTGAACTTTATCCCTGACAGACCAAACCAATCTATTAGTCACTAAAGGCTGGTATACACTGGCCGATTATCAGCCAGTTCAACAGAAACAAGACAACATTCGGCCAGTGTGTACAGCAGGCTGTCTGGATTCTGTTGATCGGGCATGCTGGAAAACCAGCAGTCGATCAGTGCTGGCAGCCAATAGCTGCGGGTGCTGACCGGTGTGTTCTGGCAAGGGCCATAACACAACAGATCAGCGGGGAGATTGCTGTACTAACATCGCTTAGTTAGTACAGTGAGCTCCTCAGTTGTTTTTTTGTTCAGCATGAAAAAAAGTCCAATGCGTGTACCAGGCTTTGGAAAAAATAATGGGATGAAACAATCATTTTACATCAGAGGCTGCTCTAAAAGGAAGGTGCAAACCAACCTTTTAGACAAAAGGGCTATAGTTATCTCCCCTTGATGAAGACAAGTGACAAGCCCTGTGTCGAATACGCATGGGGAGGGGCTAGGACGGAGAAAAAGCCAGCTGAGACGCTGATCTCTCAGCGAGGTGACTATAGGCATAACAAACACACCTGTCGGATTGGGATTGTTCGTTTTTCCATGCTATGTATAGAGTGGTGCGCTGGTAGCACCTCTAAGATGTCAGTACGATATACAAATTGTTTTAATAAACCAGAGTTTAAAACGTTATCACACTATTGAGCCTTTCTTTGCAAATACTTACCGAGGACACCCACAGTGAAGGGATTGGCGTTCCACAGAGTCCACTAACCCTGAACCCAGTGTTGTTTCTACTGCCTATTTTTACCAAACTTAGGTGTGCGGTCAAAATCTTTGAGGTGAGCGCAGACACACAGGGGGGGGGAGCACGTATGTGGAATCACTGAAAGTCACTGAAAATTTCCATCCGTGAAGTACTGTCACGAGTCACTGCGGATTTCATTTTGGAGCACTGGATACTATATCAAAGTCATTTGGACTGTATTATTATTTATGACATCTGTACCAGTTTTTTATTCATTTATGGTTTATATCCATGTATTAATATTGTGTCTTTGAGCACAGGACATTATATCAGATTGTTTGAAGTGAATTAATATTTGAAATATTTGCAATATATTTAATCATTTATGTATTAGTACGTAAGTACTTTTGTGTTTCAGCACTTGCACTTTGGTATCATATTGGTTGTCATAGGTGTGCGCAGCGTATTGCATAAGGGTGTGCACCCCAAAGCTCAAACTCACATGTGTCTATAGTCGTGGCCCTAAGACCGAGACAGATGTGGATCACATAAACACGTGACAAGACTTACAACATAAGAAGACCTGAGGTGTGTCTTTTGGCCATCTGGTAGGTAAGCCAAGAAATGGGGCCATATCCAAGATAAGTAAGGAATAATTGTGGAGGAAGGTGTGCTGAGAAATGTTGTAAAGAGGGGAATGGGAAGGAGGGTATCGGGCACTGGAACCGACAGAGAGCAAGGGCGAGCGGCCAGCTTAAATACCCACCGGGCTCCTCCCATAAATTCAGGCCACCATACTAGCCTACTAAAATATATCAGTAGTTTTTTTTTAATTATTTGTTTATTTTTACTCTTTTACAAATTATTTTTTTATTATTATTTTTTTTTTATTCTTTTTCACAATATTTTTTTACAATATTTTTTTTATTTTTTAGAAGCCCCATTGGGGGGGCTGTGGTAAACTATCAGGGATCTAAACAGAGCCCCGATGTCTCACTTTTGAGAAAGGGACTGAGTACAAAGATTCCCCAGTCTCTTTAACTGCAGCCAAGCAGCAGGGGAAATCTGCACAGCACAGGGTGATTAGGGTGTGCCCAGGCACACCTGGCACACCCTGTGCGCATGCCTATGTTGGTTGTTTAAGATTTCCAATAGAGACACTTATATATAGTGGTCACACACTATTTAGTAGATTAATTGTCACATTATCTTGGTATATTATCACTTTATGCATTGGCACATCTGTTATAAGTAATCATACAGAGGTAGACACAGCGCGGCACAAGTTTATTTTATTTCATTTTAGTTCAACACAATTTATGGAAGTGTGTCTAGTGCTAGCAGCTGAAAGCAATTAAAACATTTCCTCACATATGAGGGTTGTCTGTTTGGATCCTTAAGCAGGCCATACACGGTCGAATTTTGAACATATTTTCTTTTCAAAATCAGAAAGTTCGTTTTTTTTGTGATCCGATGATGCCACCATTGATTTTCGAAATTTGGCCGACTAAGCCTTCAATTTCACCGCATGTTGCTACAGAACAAAATTTTCTTGGCCGGGTTCTTTTCTTATTACATTTCTCGCTCGATTCTCCCATCATTGATTCGAAAATCGTTTGTTTTTCTAAAAATTTTCAACATGTCCGATTCCTCAAATTTTATTGCCACGCGAAAATCGGCCGTTGTTGCAGTCCACTAATGGTGCGAAATTCATACAAAAGTTCTTTCATACGATTTTCGAAAGAAAATTCTTACGAAATTCGAACCGTGTATGGCCGGCATTAGTTTATTGAATTGGTAGCTTGCAAGATTCTGTATTAATTAAGCAATGTACTAACATCACTTAGTTAGTACAGTGAGCTCCTCAGTTTCTTTTTTTTTTGTTCAGCATGCTGCATTGAATACAAAAAAGTCCTCTGCGTGTACCAGGCTTTGGAAAAAATAATGGGATGAAACAATCATTTCACATCAGAGGCTGCTCTAAGAGGAAGGTGCAAACCAACCTTTTAGACAAAAGGGGTATAGCTTCTGTCTGCTGTGAGCTGAATTGTTCTTAGTATGCAATATGTGAAAATGTCAGACAGCAGTTCTGGACCAGGCTTTGAGGTACCCTGGTCCAGAACTGGACGCTGATTGGTTTCTATGCACAGCTGCACCAGATTTTTGCACGCTCCAGTTTTAGTAAATCCTTCCCCATGTGTCATGTGTAGCCACATCTTTGGGTTTGCACTTTAATTCTGGTCAACTGAGGTATCTAACAGGTTTACTAGACCAGTCCCCTTGATCAAGCACTTGGTGTAACAAATTGCCCCAGACTTTGGGATTCTGGCTGTGAGATCTCCCTACCATAATCCCTTGCTCTTAACCTACCCATCTTGTATTGATGGTTGGTCTCTCAGTTCATTTTGCACAAAAAAACAAGAGAAATAGCCCTGGGACTTTAGATGAGGTGAGGGGGAGGTTTAGCCAATGTTCGCAGCGAACACTGAGAAAAAATCAATTTATTCATTTCAAAATGTTATGTAACGGAGTGGCAACAACAATGATTGTAAGTTACCCGGCATACTAGCCAATGCACACAACACAGATGAAAGTAAATATACAAAGATTTATTACAAGTATTGTACATCAATGAGCAACAATAAAACTTGAAAGTTGCTAGGTCAATAAAACCCTATGCATTTTGCGAGCAGGGTCTCGCGAAATGCATAGGGCTTTATTGATGCTTGTTTTATGCCAGTACATGCTGGGTATTATTGATGTCTGCATTATGTCTACATACTTTCCTGTCCATATGTATTTACATTTTATTTTACTATTGTATATGTGTATCTACTGACCTAGCAACTTTGAAAATTTATTGTTGCTCATTGATGTACAATACTTGTAATAAATCTTTGTATATTTACTTTCATCTGTGTTGTGTGCATTGGCTATTATGCCGGGTAACTTACAATCATTGTTGTTGCCACTCCGTTACATAACATTTTGAAATGAATAATTGATTTTGTCTCAGTGTTCGCTGTGAACATTGGCTAAACCTCTCTCACCTCATCTAAAGTCCCAGGGCTATTTCTCTTGTTTTTCTGTGCACTATTAGGGATGGAGGTGTCAGAGGGGTCACACCAGACCTTAATCTCCTTTTTTTTTCTCAGTTCATTTTGCACATTTAATAATATAAACTAAAATCCACCAGGGGTAGTTTAACAGTCCAGAATCTACTAAAAATATAACACTGAGTGGACTGGTCTTTAACAGATCGAGATTATGTCTACATTCTCACGGGTGGCCAAGGTTGCATATTTTGCTGTGTTCAGAGGCAGCTAAACACTTCCTCTGAATGCAGCAACACAATGGGGTTGATTTACTAAAGGCAGATCCACTTTGCACTACAGGTGCACTTGGAAGTGCAGTCGCTTTAGATCTGAGGGGAAGATCTGAAAAGAGGGGAAGCTCTGATGATTTTATCATCCAATCATGTACAAGTAAAAATGCTGTTTTTAATTTTCCTTGCATGTCCCCCTCAGATCTACAGTGACTGCACTTCCAAGTGCACTCGCAGTGCAAAGTGGATTTGCCTTTAGTAAATAACCCCCTATGTGCTATGGTTACATACCAACTGGTCAATCAGCTGTGATCAGTATTTGTGCATCCAGAACTTTGCAGAAATGCAGACCCTGGATGCACACTATCTAGGCTCTATTTGCATGAAACTGCCCAGATAAGCGGTTACATACGAATAGTGGAGGGGCCAGCCATTGATTTCTACAGAGCACAAATCTGACAAATGCTGCTGTTCGCACACATTGTGTGCAAGCAGCGCTTAGAACTGCCGGTGGGAGTCTACTAATTCTAACTGGCTCAGGCCCCTTTGGAGACATTTGAATGTGGGCTTACACCTTTGAACTTATTTACTACAATAATGCATACATAATTACTAATCAATCACAATTCGGCAATCGTTAGTGCGCTCAAACGAAACTGCTAAAAAAAGATTTCTCATTGGATACTGTACATTCTTTGCACTGACTTATAAAAAATATTTCACGCTAAGTAAAATAAATAGGACAATTGAAAAACAGGAGAACAAACATTTATCATTTAATATCTTACCTGTACCAGCAGCAATCAGGTAAGGAAATGGACGAAAAGTATAGCTAACCCAACATTTAAAAGCATCACCAAGGCAATCATGATTGAATTAGGTCTCTGAAAAAAAGTCATATACCAGTATTAGTTATTAAGATTTCATTCTGCACCATCACTTAAGAATTAAAGCAATCACTACCAGAAAAAAAACAATGAGAGCTCAAAGTTTACATTTTTATGGGTATTTTGAGAGAATTGTAAAGGACTAAAAGAAAAAAACAATATCCTTTGGGGGGGGGGGGAGCAGATCCATGGTGCTGTGGTTAGTTTGCATCCCTCAACACCTAACTGGTGCCACAGGCCGCCGTGTCCATGTATGACATGCTTGTAACACTGTAATCAGCCGGGTTGACATGTCCCATGCCCAGCCTTGATGGCATGCTCCCTGCATTTTAACCGACAGTGGCTCCTACCAGTTTTGCTTTCAGAACCGGCAACCTGTATTAGCATGAGTTGCACAGCGGAACAAAGCACAAATATGTTTCCTGCCAACCTATACATCATGCTGCTGCCCACTCCCAGACAATGCTGCTAGACCCCCACAAAACAAATACATTTGTGGTCACATGACCCTTGAATAAAGGTCCAATATAAGGCAAAAACAAGCTTTATTTTAAGCAATGATACTTTTAAGTAGCCTGTTGTGTTTTAAAATGAGTGACATAACAACTAATTTAATTGCACGTAGTGTGGCCCATGTCTATGTTTCATTTGTATTTGACATTCCTGAAGTATATGAAAATATCCTACAAGCATCTGCCAGGAGAGGCTTGGGAAGCACAATTTGTCTGCAGTCTGAAAGTTTGTATGAAGTTTATTTAATTAGGTTCAAACACAAACTCTACAAACACAACAGAAAAAATAACATGTAATGTTTTGATTAGATCCCCACAGCTATAATTTTGAATCAACACTGCATATAGAAATATCTTATTAGCGAGACTGTAATCCCCTTTAAGATGTAAATAACAAGCAGCTCGCAATGATGAAGTAATCATAACTCCCTAGGGCTATTGCTTCAATTCTAGAGCTATTTATACACTGCCTGCTAACCCTTTAGGTCTTCTATGGAACTGAAATGCACTGTGTCCTTTTTGCCTTTAGGGTAATGTCACATGGGGGATTTACGTGCTACAATTTTGAAATTATTTTTCCCATGCAGAGTTGACATCCTCAGCATAGGTTTCAATGGGGATCATCTTCGCCAATCAGATGAAACCATTTTTTTACTTGAGATTGCTACATGTGTAACATAATGTATGACGTAACAATTCAGCATCTCAGCATTAAAAACAAGGGCATTTTGTTTAGGAAATCATTGTGACAACATTGTTAAAGTACAACTGTAATCAGTTAAAGTACAACTAAAGGCTCCAATATGACAGTTTAAACAATTTCTGCACTGACATGTGGCACTGGCACTGCCCAAGACCAGCCAGGCAGGCATGAACCAGCCAAGGGCACTTCCTAAAAGTTCTCACTGGAGCCAAACACTGCCCACATATCCATAGATGGGGCAGACATGTTCGAGCAGTAGGCATACAATGCACCAACAGTGATCAGCCAGTATAAAAGCAGTGATCAGAGTTGCTTGAAAGGCCAGGGGTGCCATGCCCAGCTCAGTCCCCCAGGCTCTTATTGGTACTTGTCTCTAGCCCCATCCATGGAGAGGGGGCTACAAGAAAATCACCCATACTCTCTTAGTGGCTTGTTATTATCAGGGTCCAGTAAAGGGGAGAGGAAGAGGACAGCCATGGAAAAGCCTGTGGTTGGTCCAGGCTGCACAGGAGTCCGGACTATCGTAATCTCCATCTGACAGCTCCGGCTTTTTTTTTGCCATGTGCTAGAATGTAGAAAGCATTCCAGCGCCAAGCACACCAACTGCAGTGAGACCTAGCAGCAAGCAGTCTGCATAACACTGCAGCCCTGAATACCACGCAAAATGTTTTCTTTTGCTGGGACAGATTACTCAAAACCGGGGCTGTCCCTAGCAAACAGGAATGAATGATAAGCTTAGATTAGATGCAAGCAGTGCTTGGCAGTATTTCTCTTTAAGAGGTTAAGAGCTATATACAATGAACAATAAATTAGAGCTTGTTCACATGTGTGTCAATACCCTGTGTTTATGCGGCATTTACCCTTTTTCAACACTTCATAAACACATCATAAATGCTATAGACGCGTTAATGAACATTGCTTTATTCTTCATAATTAACACACGTGTGAGTGAGCCCTTGTAGAGAATTTTCTTTTTAGGGAAAACCTCTTAATTCTCTATTAACGCTCCAATCCCCATAATATATATATTTTTTAAAAAAGCTCCCGGTGCTGGTTATTACTTAGTACATTTAAATTAGAATACTGTTAGAACAGTATTCATGCTGGTTAGTTTTAAATCTTTAAAAATGTACCTGATCTCGGAAGCAGGCAGGTGGACTTCTAGGATGTGGGCATCTGAAGCTTGATTGTGTCTTTTTCTGGGATTCGGTCCAGCATGCACCTCCCAGTCTCGCACCTGTGCAGTAATGACACTGGGTGGTGCTTTATTACAGGTTGCCATAGCAATGGCGGTGGAAGTACCGCCCCATTGTTATGGCAACGTGTTAATCAAATGTCATTATTAGGCTTCCTGAAGACTCCTGGGATAGATGACACGGATATCCCAAGAGTCAATGGGAATCGCCTAATGACGTCCTCACCTAGGCGGTCGGGACAGGAGGTGCCGCCAGAAGATATATAAAAAAAATTATTTAGAAACAAACAAAAAAAAAATGTTTCATTTAGAACTGTACAGCGGGAGTGGAAACATTTAAAAAAAGACTGGAACTCCACTTTAAGTAATATTGGAAATGTGATGGCTCGTAGTCCTGCCCATAAAGTTTGTTATCTTTTTTTATTTAAAATCCAAATCAGTTTTTCAGCTCTGACTATATCATGGGTCACAGACAACAAGCATTCTGTTTGAACAGGCACTGTTTATCTCAGATGTTAAAAGACGGGGGGACAGACAATAAAAGCCACATTTAGAACCTTTCAATCTATTGTGTCAATACTTACGGAGTTTATTTCATTTTCAACAGGAGGAACTAAATCTGTATTGATTTGATTCTTTGGTGCCGCTTTCTCCAACTTCATGACTTTTGGTTCAGGTGGGCTTTCTTTGGCTTCTGGCTTTGTCAGTGGTTTCTTGGGACTTTGCTTCAGGGGTGGCGGCATATTTGCAACTGTTAATCTTTTGGGGTTGGAGTCTTCTTTAACAACTGAAGGCAATGATGGGTTCAAATAGTAGTTGTGAAAGTCGGCATGCAGCTCCCCATTCCCTGTGCTGCTTGGATTGTGTCTAAAAGACGCCTTTGGTGATGGTTTAGAAATGGCCTCCACTTTCACAGGAGCTTGAGGAGGTATGGGTTTATTGGAAGAAACAGGTAGATTTTCAGTCGATGCACTTTTCCTTTCAAGGTTGGCAGGTTGTACCATAGCAGAGTTAGAATTTTTTCTCTTTAAATCCTGTGGAGGAGGCTTTGATGGTTCTTTCCGTTTTTGTTCTGGTGTTCTTGGAGGAGTTGTTCCTTTCCTGTAAAAATGTGGAGACTCTTTCGGAGATGGAGGCTTCTTAGGCAGCTTTTCCTCAACAATCTCTTTAACCTCTACAACCTCTTGAAATTTTTGCCTGATATAATCCGGTCCTGAAATAATAAAGTCCAATATAAGATGCCGTGTTTGCAGCTTAAATATACATGCATGATAGACACAGACCGAGAACGGCAAATGTTTTACTCATTTTCCTAACGATACTTTATCTCAAGTTTTCATTTTTCATGGCAAAATAAAAAAAGAAAAATCTCCATCACAGAGAAAGTTAAATTAAGAAACCCTAACTGGTTAATATTTATTTTTACATTGAAAACTGCCAGATTGAATATATAATGGAGAAGCGACCTAATGATGTGGAGGGTGAGTAGTGACACCTTCGCTCAGTTTATTTTCCCCAAGGTATGCATGGCATGAAATGGTCACATGACACCGGTTTATAAATACACTGGATAAACCACATTGTGATCATCTACATTTGTTTCAGAGTTCTTTGTCTGACCCTTATGCACAGCTAGCAGAATGGTGAAACATTACATTTTTCAATGCAGCACATTCCAAGCTTCCTGTAAGTATATATTGAAGACAGTGTAACATTTAAAACATGATGCTCAGTGTGTTCCTGCAAACTTTCTTTAATGCTGGTTGTATACTGCACAATATCTGCAAGTGACATGGCCAAAATAATTGTTAGCAATCAACCAGTAGAATAGATATGTTCTCAAAGACTGACTGAATGGGAAAGGGTCCTCAATGGAGACATTTTTTTATCCTTTTTGTCCTGGTGACCCCTCAATAGAACAGGAAGTGATGGAAAATGTTCTCACTGGGGACACAGACAATAGCAAAACTTACAGGTAATTAAAGGAGAAGTACAGCCAAAGTTCCTTTGGATGTACTTCACCTGTGACACGTTTTCAGCTCACAGCAGACTGAAGCCCACTGTTGGCTGATGTCACAGAGCCAGTCCAGGCTCGGGCTAGATCACGACAATGAAGTCGGGATCCACCTACATGCCAGGACCAGCACCCGGCTCAGCCTCTCAGCAAGTCGCTGAGAGCCTGAGCTGGCTGCTCCTGCCCCCTCCACAGCCCAGCACTCCAGTGAATTGGGGGTGGGGGCAGAGCAGAGAGCCAGTTACTGACAGTCACCAGTTCTCTGCTCACGGAACTCAAACACCGCTGACTGCTTGACCGTTTGATCGCTCAGTTCCCAGTATTAGAACCAGCAGGGGACAGATGCAGCATCGCACAGATGCTGCATCCACATAGGTGAATATGATTCTGCAAAAAAAAAAAAAGTAAAAAAGTCCATACTTCTCTTTAAAACCCTTTCCTACTCTTTCCATGATTAAAGATCTAGTCAACTCAACATTTTGGTCCAACTTTAACCACTTGACGTCCACACTATAGCCAAAAGACGGCTACAGCGCAGACCTCAAATGCCAGGAGGGCATCCATGTACGTCCTCCTGTTCTCGCACGCTCTGTGATCGCCAAGTTTTTCAGACTTGGCTGATCACAGAGCTGGGTAAAGGGCCGATAACAGCGGGCGCTTTACCACGTGATCAGCTGTCAGCCAATGACAGCTGATCATGGAAGTAAACAGAAGCCGGTTACCAGCTTTTGTTTTCTTCACGCTGTCAGCGTGAAGAAAAGAATAAAGCTCGTGACCGGCTTCTGTTAGAGGAAAATCGGTCCCCTAAGTGCCAACCAGTGCTACTAATGATTGCCTAAATGTGCTGCAAATCCATGCCCACCAGTGCCATCTATTAGTGCCCACCAGTACTGCTAATCAGTGCCCACCAGTGCTGCCTATTAGTGCCTATCAGTGCCACCTTATCAGTGCAGCCTCATCAGTGTCTCCTGATCAGTGCCACCTATCAGCGCCACATCATCAGTGCCCATCAGTGGCACCTCATCAGTGCCCATCAGTGAAGGAGAAAAATGACCTGCAAAATTTTATAACAAAATAAGAAAAACATTTATTTTTTTTCAAAATTTTCGTTTCTTTTGTTTGTTTAGCAAAAAAAAAAAAAAAAACTCAGTGGTAATAAACCACTCCAGCCCCGGAAGGATTTCCCTCCTTAATGACCAGGCCATTTTTTGCGATACGGCACTGCATCACTTTAACTGACAATTGCGCAGTCATGGGACGCTGTACACAAACAAAATTGATGTCCTTTTTTTCCCACAAACAGAGCTTTCTTTTGGTGGGATTTGATCACTTCTGCGGTTTTTTTATTTTTTGCGCTATAAAAAAAAAACGTCAATTTTGAAAACAAAACAATATTTTTCAGTTTTTGCTATAATAAATATCCCCCCAAAAAATTTTCCTTATCAATTTGAGCCAATATATATTTTTGTTAGAAAAAACATTTTTTTTTTTTTGAAAAACATACATACATGAAGAAAATTATTGAATATGGTAATGAAGTATAAACTAGTAATATAGTGACTATATTACTAGTTTATACTTCATTACCATATTCAATAATTTTCTTCATGTATATATGTTTTTCAAACATACATACTTTTATTCCCCTTGTATATGTGTATGTGCATACATGTATGTATATGCATGTAAACAGATCTATACGCATATCTATACAGTCATAATCTACTTCTTAATTAACTTTTTTAATAATCCCTCAATAATTTCTAATGAACTTTCCAATATTTTATCCCTTTTTTTATGTATGTGTATATTTATATATTTTATTTATTGAATTCTTTTTTTTTCTTTATAACATAATATTTATTTTAAAGCATATATGTATGTCTAATCTGCTACTGGAACATTTGCTACCTATTCTTATCAACTTCATTAATTCTTATCAACCTTACTGTTTTTATTAGTTATTCATTTTTATTCATTGGTTTTTAATACTCATCTTACCACCCATCCCCATTTTATTCAAGCGTTGAATGTATTTCATAGTGTCAGAGTGCCACCTTAGTGGATCATGTGACTGGGCGGGTTTATCTCCCCAGCACACATATACCCCAACAAAGATGGCGTTTTGTATGGTTTGAGGAAGGAGTAAGCTTGCTCCGAATGCGAAGCCACCTCCTCTCACCCTGCACCCAGAAGTGACATCACTTATCATGAAATGGTTTACCAATACTGCACTTAGAGGCGCTGTGTTTCTTTTCCTTTGCTTCAAAACAGGATAACACCTACTTGATATCTGTTACATACCCTTATTCACATAGCATAACTTAAACAAATTAAATTAAAAATTGCTGATTACATTTCACTAACTTACTGAAGTTTTCTTCTGCTATACATAGGGGACGCTGGAGTTTTTACACAATGTCTGTTCTGTGCTAGCAGATGTCATTAACAGTTGTAAACTAGATTTGAACAATGTCTGTCTTAACAAAGAAGCTTGACTTCTGCATTCTGTGTTAATGAGAGGACACTCAATGGGGTCGATTTACTAAAACTGGAGATTGTAAAATTTGGTGCAGCTGTGCATGGTATCCAATTATTTTAGCTTGTTCAATTAAACTTTGACAAGAAAACATGGAAACTGATTGGTTTCTATGCACAGCTGCATCAGATTCTGCACTCTCCAGTTTTAGTAAATCCCCTCCAAGGCGTCCATCTTTGTCAGTGAAGACAGACTGAGTTTCCTTTCATTTCACATTGTTCACAGTAACTTGCAGTCTGCCTGAGGTCTGCTCCAACAAACACCTAGAAAGGTAAAAAATATATAGTAAAACAAAGACCAAGTCAGCGCTCAGAGGAAATCAGGCAGCTAGCATAAGAGGTCAATATGATAAACCCTCTGTTATAAATGTAATATAATGCAGTACCCAAACCTTCAACCTATATATTCGATAGTGACAAACTAATTGAAATGACATGTGTTATAATTTATAAAGGTTGTGCATCAATTCATCCTTCTCTGTGCAAAACCACAAATGAATAATATAAAAATATAAATATCTCTTATATGTGTCCAGTAATTTATTCCCATATACCACCAATTCATCAATTGCTTTGTAAAATGCATTAAGTAAATAAATAACTAAAAAGTACACATACACCAATGATCAATATATGTGCAAAATTAAACAAATAAATACATATATCTATAAAAGTTCCAGTAATTTGTATCCTAGTGTATCAGTTCATATGTGCAATATTCCCAGTGAATTAACTTCTTAGTAACGTGTCACCAGGCCACCACCATCACTCTGCATTCCCTGGAACCAATGACTGTATAAATGTAAGCGGCACATGCATTTTATACTTTAGGTCGGGTTCGCATATGTGCGGCTGCAGTTCCCAGGTTCCTGTTCACCAGTTCAGGTGAGAATCAGGTTAGAATTTTTGCCTAAATTCGCAACTGAACCGGGCCAAAACAAGCACAGGACCCTTTTGGAACGCGGACTGTGGCCGCCCCGGACCTGTGTGAACCGGCTTCATTGAGAGCCAGTCACACTTGCATGTCATGCGAATTGGATGCGGTGAAAGCCCGCATCCAATTCGCACATATGTGAACCCAGCCTTAACACAGATGAGCTCTCCATTTGTCAACAGCCACGGTCCCCTTAAGATCAGTAGGCTGTACCACACTTCACCACTGGGGGTAATCTCCTTGAGGTTATGGCTAAATGAAAGCAGACTCACAGACTGGAGCAGATAAAAGTATCATAGTGTAGTACTCAATGAAATATTTGTGCATAAAATATCCAAATTTCCAGAAACATAAATATCCCACTCACAAAATCGATTACCGCATTCGCTCGATGCAGCGTTGTGATGTAGACACTCCACCCGACACGTCTTATTTATGGTGGTGTAGTGGGGTTTTCCCAATTTCCCCATTTAACCACAATAGTGGAAAAACACTTTAAACATCTATCATAATACATTTTTATTGATCAGTTTAGGCCGATATGTATTCTTCTACATATTTTTGGTAAAAAAAAAAAAAAAAATCACAAAAAACGTACATTGATTGGTTTGCACAAAAGTTATAGCATCTACAAAAAGGGGATATATTTATGACATTTGTATTATTATAGGGCCACCTATCAGAATGAGACTAAGTGCAATATGCACTTGGTCCCCTGGGCCCTAAATAATAATAAAAAAATATTATCGAAAAAAATGTAGTTCTTCTTTAAGCTTCAAGCATCTGAATAAGCTTTCTCCTCCCTCAACAATTAATCTGAAGACAGCTAGCCAAGCTGGAAGTGGGTGACTTCTCATAAATGTTTGATGCAACTCAGCCTAGGCCAACAAGGCCCAGGTCTAGTGTGGCACTTTGCGGGGGGAGGCAAAAAGGCCACCCCCCCGTACAAAAAAAACGCCCCCGCCCCGTCTGCCCGAGTCCTGGCTTCCGCGGCCGCCTCCCGCACAAAATATATAGTCCCCAGCTGTGTTCGGCGTTCAGCAGTTATTAGTATGGTATACTATATGGTATTACTGGTATCATCATAAAGTGGCCAGTGACTGGCCAGACCTGCTGCATGTATTTCAGTTGACGGAGGCGGAGCCTAATGCTCCGCCTACCCTCCGTGCGGTATCCTTACACTGCATCTTCTCCAAACCTGGGGCGGGGTCTGTTTTTGATGATAGGAGGAAGAGGAGAGAGAGAGAGAGAGGAGGACGAGGGAAACCCCCAGGCGGCACTGCTGCAGGTACAATTAATTAGTTACTATTATTTTTGTAAGCCCTTCACCAAGCAGCCAATATAAAGTGCTAAATATGGATTGAATTATTATACAGATCATATTGTAAGTGATGCATGGAGCACTTAGCAGTAATGAACTCTCACTGAATGTGGACTGTTTGCATTGATTTCATGTGCAAAGTGCTCCATGAATGCTGAAATGAAAGTTCATTACTGCAAAGTGCTCCATGCATGCTGAAATGAAAGTTTATTACTACAAACTTTAACAGTCCACATTCAGTGAAAATGAATGTACTGCAAAGTGCTCCGTGCTATAATCCATACATAATTCATATACACCAATAAGTTGTGATATTATGAAACTGATGAGGCTGTACTGATTGCCACTGATGAGGCGGCACTCTTAAGCTGCACTGATGGGCACTGATAGGCCGCACTGGTGGCCCCCTGATGAGGCCACACTAAAGGGCACTGATAAGCTGCACTGATAGGCATTGATAAGGCAGCACTGATGGAGCTGCATCAATAGACCGCATTAGTGGCCCCTGATGAGGCCGCACTGATAAGCTGCACTGGTGACCCCTGATGAGGCCGCACTGTTGGGCACTGATAGGCTGCACTGGTGGCCCCTGATGAGGCTCCACTGAAGGGCACTAATACGCTACACTGATGGGCACTGATAAGACAGCACTGGTGAGGTCGCACTGATGGGCACTGATTGGCTGCACTGGTGGCCCCTGATGAGGCTGCACTGATGGGCACTGATAAGCTGCACTGATGGGCATTAATAAGGCAGCACTGATGGGGCTTCACTGGTATACAAAACATTTGAAATGTTATACAAAACATCAAAATATACAAGTAGGCAATTGGTATCCACTTTTAATGTATAGAGAGGAAGAGGTGGAGCTCTAAGCGGAAAAGGTGGAGCCTAAAGGGGAAGGGTGTGATTTACAGATGACAGGGTGGGTCTTAAACAGGAAGGGGTGTGGCATTGACAGAAAGAGGTGGGTCATATTTAAATTATCTTTAGCCTCTTAAAATACTTACTGAGCTTAAATCTAACCATAATATAACTCTTTAACATCTCCCAAAGCCATATAAATCTCAAGCATCTGAACTCACTTTTTCGTGAGGGCAGAACCACAGTGAGATGTATCTACAGTGCCTTGAAAAAGTATTCATACCCCTTGAAATTTTTCATATTTTGTCATGTTACAACCAAGAATGTAAATGTATTTTATTTGGATTTTTTGTTATTGACCAACACAAAGTGGCACATAATTGTGAAGTGGAAGGAAAATGATAAATGGTTTTCAATATTTTTTACAAATAAATATGTGAAAAGTGTGGCGTGCATTTGTATTCAGCCCCCATGTCAATACTTTGTAGAACCATCTTTCACTGCAATTACTGTAACTGTAAGTCTTTTTTGGGGATGTGTCTACCAGCTTTGCACATCTAGAGAGTGACATTTTCGCCCATCCTTCTTTGCAAAATAGCTCTATCAGATTGGATGAAGAATGTCTGTGAACAGCAATTTTCACGTCTTGCTACTGATTCTCATTTGGGTTTAAAAATTACCAAGACAAGATTGGAGTTTAAAGTGGATGTAAACCCAACATTTTTTTTTTTATGTCATAATATAGAGTATAAGATTTCCTATCATTTGAGCTCAGTCTTGCCACAAAGAGTTAATCCAGCTCTGAGCAATCCTCTTTTATTGTTCAGTGAGATAAATCTTGACAAACAGAGAAAAACTTTGTCAAATCCTCCCCCTTGCTGTGAGTGACAGGTGATTTACATATCACGTGCACTAGCCTAAGACATGCATTATTTTTTAATTCCCACCCTCACTCCTTTCTTCAGCAGATATGCAAGGTTGGCTGTTCCACACCTCGGCATAATTGGGCATGCTGAAGTCATGTGGTTACTTTCCTGTCTTTTCACTGGATGTTAGAGATCATAGCAGAAGTTCAGTGTAAGAAATACACAGGAGAACATGCATATTGACAAGGGGAGTGTAGAGGTGGGCGGGGAGTCTACTGACATCACGACTCCACCCACCGAGCTCCAGACAACAGACCCACCCACAGAATCTGCAGTTTTTCTGGTCTAATAACAGACAGAGGGGAGACATTTGACAGGTAAGGATACATGCAGGACATACATATCCTTATATATAACCCCTATGGCAGTAGTTTAGAAAGAATGACATTGGGTTTACAGCCACGTTAAAGGGGCAAACAATCAATAAAAATTGATATTACAAAAATATAAGTTTTATTACAGATCAAAATAGTTGGTCTAACCCAAAGGGATTAATCCCTAAAATGGAATAATGGGTACGTTTTAAGATCATGGCTTATCATCCACAAGGAACTAAGGTCTAACTGCTAGACCAACTATTTTGATCTTCTCTGGTTTAAAGGTATCATATTGATACTAAATTAGGGAACATTGGTACTCTCAAAGAAGAAAATGCTCAGGTAAGAATTGCTTGCAAAATCGATTGTTATAGGTATTGGGAAAAATTCTTGATTTATATAGGAAATTCCCGTGACAAATTATATTTTGTAGTTGGCACAGTCCCTTTGAACTTCGCTGTCAGTATATGAAGTCGGCATATTTGGGAGGATATTAGTATCAGTCCATCAATTCGTTAACTTCTTACTATAACAGGGTAGGTTTTAGTTGAATAGGTCAAAGTTGCAAACAATTGACTTGATGCTAAGATTTATGGATTTCAACTATATGATTTTGCAGGTGTGATTACAGGGTTATTGTTCCCCCCTCATTTTTGGCACACAGACACCTCATTGGAACTCTCCAACCTCAGATACTAATTTACCCTCAGTTGAGTTTAGGTCTGGACTTTGACTGGGCCATTCTAACACATGAATATGCATTGAGCTAAACCATTCTATTGTAGCTCTGGCTGTATGTTTAGGGTCGATAACCTCCGCCCCAGTCGCAAGTCTTTTGCAGACTCTAACAGGTTTTCTTCTAATGCCGTGTACACGCAACCAGACTTTTCGGCATCAAAGGTCTGATGGAACGAATCCGTCGGACAATTCGAACGTGTGTGGGCTTCATCTGACCTTTTCTGTCTAAAAATCTGACGGACCTTAGAAATAGAACAAGTTTCAAATCTTTCCGATGGACTTGATTCCTATCGAAAAATCCGTTCGTCTGTATGCTAGTCCGACAGACCAAAACGACGCATGGGCAGCTATTGGCTACTGGCTATGAACTTCCTTATTCTAGTCCGGTCGTACATCATCACGTTCGAAAGGATCGGACTTTGGTGTGATGGTGTGTAGGCAAGTCCGTTTCGTCGGAACTTAGTCGAAAAGTCCTCCGGAGTTCAGTCCGGCGAAAAGTCCGCTTGTGTGTACACAGCATTAGATTGCCCTGTATTTGGCTTCATCCATCTTCCCATCAACTCTGACCAGCCTCCCTGTCCTTGTTGAAGAAAGGCATCCCCACAATATGATGCTGCCACTACCATGTTTCACGGTGGGGATGGTGTGTTCAGGGTGATGTGCAGTGTTTTCCGCCATACGTAGCGTTTTGCTTTTAGGCTAAAAAGTTCAATTTTGGTCTCATCTGACCAGAGCACCTTCTTCTACATGTTTGCTGTGTTCCCCACATGGCTTCTTGCAAACTGAAAACGGGACTTCTTATGGCTTTCTTTCAACAATGACTTTCTTTCAACAATGTTTTTCTTCTTGTTACGCTTCCATAAAAAACAGATTTGTGGAGTGCACGACTAATAGAGGTCCTGTGGACATATTCTCCCACCTGAGCTGTGGATCTCTCTAGCTTTTCCAGAGTTACCATGGGCCTCTTGGCTGCTTCTCTGATTAATGCTCTCCTTGCCTGGCCTATCAGTTTAGGTGAACGGCCATGTCTTGGTAGGTTTGCAGTTGTGCCATACTCTTTTCATTTTCGGATGATAGATTGCACAGTGCTCTGTGAGATGTTCAAAGCTTGGGATATTTTTTATAACCTAACCCTGCTTTAAACTTCTCCACAACTTCATCCCTGACCTGTCTGGTGTGTTCCTTGGCCTTCATGATGCTGTTTGTTCACTAAGGTTCTCTAACAAACCTCTGAGTGCTTCACAGAACAGCTGTATTTATACTGAGGTTAAATTACACACAGGTAGACTCTATTTACTAATTAGGTGACTTCTGAAAGCAATTGGTTCCACTAGATTTTAATTAGGGGTATCAGAGTAAAGGGAGCTGAATACAAATGCATGCCACAATTTTCACATATTTATTTGTAAAAAATATTATAAACCATTTATCATTTTCCTTCTACTTCACAATTATGTGCCACTTTCTGTTAGTCTATCATATAAAATCCCAATAAAATACATTTACGTTTTTGGTTGTAACATGACAAAACGTGGAAAATTCCACAGGTATGAATACTGTATTTATCGGCGTATAAAACACACATTTATTTTAAGAGGGAAGTTTAAAAAAAAAAATGCAGCCTCATCAATGCCCATCTGCAGCCTCACAAGTGCCATCAATGCAGCAGCCTCACCATTGCCATCAATGCAGCAGCCTCACCATTGTCATCAGTGTAGCCTGATCAATGCCCATCTGCAGCCTAGAGGGTAGAGGGAGGAGGGTGGGACAGGCGCCGACAGATTACATACAGTGAGAATCTCCTATGATAGACAGAACAGTGGTCCAATGGTGGCCCAGGAGACAGGACTTTCTATTACAGAGGCCGGCAAGTAAACAGGAGGTTCTCACTGTATGTAATCTGACGGCAGTTATCCAGCCCCCCTCCCTGTCCCCTCCGAGGCAGCTAAAATTGAAGTATTGGCTTATAACACGCACACACTATTTGCACCCAATTTTTTTATTTTATTTTATATATATTTTATATATAAATATATAGTGGGGACGGAAAGTATTCAGACCCCCTTAAATTTTTCACTCTTTGTTATATTGCAGCCATTTGCTAACATAATTTAAGTTAATTATTTTTTCCTCAATGTACACACAGCACCCCATATTGACAGAAAAACACAGAATTATTGACATTTTTGAAGATTTATTAAAAAAGAAAAACTGAAATATCACATGGTTCTAAGTATTCAGACCCTTTGCTGTGACACTCAAATATTTAACTCAGGTGCTGTCCATTTCTTCTGATCATCCTTGAGATGGTTCTACACCTTCATTTGAGTCCAGCTGTGTTTGATTATACTGATTGGACTTGGTTAAGAAAGCCACACACCTGTCTATATAAGACGTTACAGCTCACAGTGCATGTCAGAGTAAATGAGAATCATGAGGTCAAAGGAACTGCCTAAAGAGCTCAGAGACAGAATTGTGGCAAGGCACAGATCTGGCCAAGGTTACACAAAAATTTCTGCTGCACTTAAGGTTCCTAAGAGCACAGTGGCCTCCATAATCCTTAAATGGAAGACGTTTTGGACAACCAGAACCCTTCCTAGAGCTGGCCGCCCGGCCAAACTGAGCTATCGGGGGAGAAGAGCCTTGGTGAGAGAGGTAAAGAAGAACCCAAAGATGGCTGAGCTCCAGAGATGCAGTCGGGAGATGGGAGAAAGTTGTAGAAAGTCAACCATCACTGCAGCCCTCCACCAGTCGGGGTCTTATGGCAGAGTGGCCCGACGTAAGCCTCTCCTCAGTGCAAGACACATAAAAGCCCGCATGGAGTTTGCTAAAAAAAACACCTGAAGGACTCCAAGATGGTGAGAAATAAGATTCTCTAGTCTAATGAGACCAAGATAGAACTTTTTGGCATTAATTCTAATTGGTATGTGTGGATAAAACCAGCACTGCCCGTCACCTGTCCAATACAGTCCCAACAGTGAAGCATGGTGGTGGCAGCATCATGCTGTGGGGGTGTTTTTCAGCTGCAGGGACAGGACGACTGGTTGCAATCCAGGGAACGATGAATGCGGCCAAGTACAGGGATATCCTGGACAAAAACCTTCTCCAGAGTGCTCAGGTCCTCAGACTGGGCCAAAGGTTCACCTTCCAACAAGACAATGACCCTAAGCACACAGCCTAAAATAACGAAGGAGTGGCTTCACAACAACTCCATGACTGTTCTTGAATGGCCCAGCCAGAGCCCTGACTTAAACCCAATTGAGCATCTCTGGAGAGACCTAAAAATGGCTGTCCACCAACGTTTACCATCCAACCTGACAGAACTGGAGAGGATCTACAAGGAGGAATGGCAGAGGATCCCCAAATCCAGGTGTGAAAAACTTGTTGCATCTTTCCCAAAAAGACTCGTGGCTGTATTAGATCAAAAGGGTGCTTCTACTAAATACTGAGCAAAGGGTCTGAATACTTAGGACCATGTGATATTTCAGTTTTTCTTTTTTAATAAATCTGCAAAAATGTCAACAATTCTGTGTTTTTCTGTCAATATGGGGTGCTGTGTGTACATTAATGAGGAAAAAAAATAACTTAAATGATTTTAGCAAATGGCTGCAATATAACAAAGAATGAAAAATGTAAGGGGGTCTGAATACTTTCCGTCCACACTGTATATATATATATTATATATATATATATATATATATATATATATATATATATATATATATATATATATATATATATACACACATACATTCATTTTGGAAAAACTAGCCTTTAATCTGAATTTAAACTGCAACCTCTGATCGACTAGTTCTGTGTAATCTCTGATTTAAAGAACTACACAGGGCCAAATTAAAAGCCAGGTAGCATATTTGTACTTGTACTCATTTGTTGTTAATTTAAATTCAGGATAAGAAAATTACACCTTGCAGGCACAAGATGCATTGCGAGAATAATAAGAGAGCCCTTTAGCAGGTAAGATATATGTCTTGAGTGAGCTAAAACACAAATCTTGTAAAAAATAATTTTGCACACAATGCAAATATCCCATAGTGAATATGGAGTTCACTCATATTGCCATAAAGCGATGTCTTATAACAACATTTTATCAGCCATATAGCTTAAACAAATCCCTCTCTGTGACCTTACAAGCTGTCACATTCTATTAACGGTTATTAATAAAATCTTCACACAATATCATATTCAATACCCTTCTGTACTCCGTAAGCCCTCTGGACACTAGTAAAGCCTATTATGGCATGCAGCACTTGTTTTAGTGTCACCTAGTACACTGGAGACTTGTGTGCAGTGAAAGAGTGGTTTATATCTCAGGCAGATTAAAGCAATTTTCTCTATAAGAGATGTATTATCCATGTTGTCACTGCACAAAGCATCTTTGTACCTCACAGCATCAGTCATGTTTGAGAGGGGAAGTCTCTAATCCTTCAAATAAGCAGTCACATTAAAATGCAAAAAGTAAAGGGAAAGAATGGGTTATTAAGACGCATTGATAATTTACCGTAATTGATAAAGCCGATCTCTTTCAGATGCAAGGAAAGACTCATTCTCTCTCTCAAGACAATACTGTGTTTGTCTTGTTCACAGTTTCTGGCTCTAGAAACTGACGACTTGCCAAAAAATATACTTCCTGAAAGCACTGCAGGTAGTTTGCACAAACAAGCTGGATGCACAGTACTTGTTTCCAACATCAGCGATAATGCATTACTATGCAGTAGGTCATAAAAGTGTTAGGAGTCAGTGAACCGTGACCATTTCAAAACCCAAATCAGCAGAACAATGTGATTCTAAAGAGGTCACATGATTTAAAACAGACTTCTGATATACTAGGGCTGCCCATACACTGATAGCGGGCTGAATAAAAAAAAAACGTCCAGCTTCCTCAATCTAGACAAACGAGATGGATGGAGAAAATGTAATTGAACAGCTGCACCTGTTGCGGTCAGAATACATTGATCAGAAAATTTTTCCAACATGTCTCTTAGACTTCTGTCGATCAGGGACAGTCAAACACTGATCAAAATTAGTCTAGACCCTACTGAACCAGACATTTGAGCAGTGTATGGCCAGCTTAAAGGAGAAGTATGACCAGAGCTGTTCAAATACAGCTAAAGCCTGCTGTCGTCACTCAGGCTCGGGAAAGATCCCAGTCATATGATTGGGATTCCCCCTGATGCCTGGGCAGGCACCTGGCTCAGCCACTCAGTAATCCCTGAGCCAGCCCCATCACCCCCTCCACAGCCAGAGCTCCAGTGAGCACTGGAGGGGAGAGTAGAGAGCCACTGACTGACAGTCACAGCTCTCTGCTCAGAGCTTAGGGGGAGAACTGAGCGATCAACTGTGTTCTCACTGCAGAGCCAGCAGGGGATAGATGCAGCATCAGATCAATGCTGCATCCACCTAGGTGAGAATAATTTTTAGTTTTTTTTACAATCCTGAACTTCTCTTTTAAAAAATTCTGATTGTGCATTATTCTAATACAGCTTTTCTCAAGCCATTGAAAGGTCTCACTGCCAATAATTACTATATCTACAGCCCATGGTTCATTATTAGTGTGGTAGTCAGAAGAAGAAGAAGAAGTCTTCCGATTGATTCAGTTAACCCTTCTTTACACATAACTAAAAAGACTACTAGTGGTTACATATTTGAGTGGCAGAGATTGCTCAAGGAACCCCTAGCAACTTCTGGAGGAACCCTGGTTGAGAAAGGCTGCTCTAATACATATCTTTGGGTCACCCCTGGCCACATTAACTTGTATAATACATACCTCCCCACAGGCTACCTAGGAGGATATGCCATTAATGCTTTATGTGAAGATACTGGTAACCTGTGAGCTACCAGCCCCCTGCAAGATTTCTGTAGCCATTATAAAGGTTGTGTTCCTATAAACAAAAGTGAAGTTGGCAATATATTTTAAGAGACTTTGCCACTTAAAACAAAAAATAAAGCTGCATTCAGGTATAAAGCGAGGGCATCTGGAGGAACCTATGTATACCTGTTGCACCTCTATGGCCTCTATGGCCAAATGCCTGGATGTTTTGAATTGCTAAAAATCCACCCTAGTTTGTAGTGTAATGCCGCGTACATACGAGGGGAATGTCCGTCAGAAAAAGTCAAATGGGAGCTTTTCATCATATATTCCGACCGTGTATGCCCCATCTGACTTTTTCCGTCGAAAATTCAGACGGACTTAGATAGAGAACGTGCTATATTTTTCCAACTGAACTAATTACTATCGGAAAAACTGCTCGTCTGTATGCTGTTGCGACGCACCAAAAACGACGCATGCTCTGAAGCAAGTACGAGACGTCGTACGTGTTGTCCCGTCGTATGTGTTGTACGTCACCGCGTTCTTGACGGTCGGACTTTGGTGTGACCATGTGTATGCAAGACAGCTTGAGTGGAATTCTGTTGGAGAAACCTTCAGAGTTTATTCAGACTGCAAAACCGCTCGTGTGTACGCGGCATCAGAGTTTTCCACCTCATTCCCCCTACCCCACATTTCCAAGGGTCCATCACCATGGTGGTCTGCCTCGCTAGCCAGTACCAATCTACATAAGACAGAAGAAGGACTCTTTAGCCCCTTTAGCAACCTGCATACATAACTCTAAAAGTGATATTTTAGTTATAGGTGGCACATGGGCTGAGCCAGTTTCTGCTTTCTTATATTGTTGAAAACTGCAACATGAACAACTTCCTGCCATTATTGTTGACTGTTTGTCAGAGATGTGATAGTGCTTGACAGATCCAAAGGGGAATTGGTTTCAACGAATACCAAAAACAGAATGTTTTGCTGCTGTAAGACATGATAATCTTGTGAGGAAAGTGTGGTGGGTGGACCTGGTTTTGATCTTAGGCTGCTACCCCTCTGATCATAATATGCAAATAATTCAAAAGACGATCGACTAGCGCCTAGTGCAAACATGCATCCCACTTGAAAGTCCATTTCAGATATCTATTGAATAAGGTTATCAGGTACAGTCAATGCGTTTTGGGGGACAGGGCTCTTCAGGGTTTGAATGAAGGATTTATATAAAACCAGAATGAAATTCACTAGAAAGTCTGAGTTGAGGCTAGATTGAAGCTAGAAAACTCAGCGTGTCCTCAGCACTCTGAACTGCTGACTGGATGCTACTTTAATTAAATAAATATCTGAAATGAACTTATAAAGAGGTTGTAAACCCTAAAAAAAACAAAAAAAACAAAACAAAAAACCTGTAAGACAAAGGCATAGTGAGCTAGTATGCATCGCATACTAGCTCATTATGAAATACCTTAGTACAAAGCTATTGCAGCGGCGCCCGCACACCGCTGAAACGGCTGACATTTTCCCCGAAGTTTCTTCTGGGTTCACAGGCCCCGACATTCCTTGATGATGTCAGCGGCAGTGTATATAGTGAATATCTCCTAAACGGTGCAAGTTTAGGAGATATTTACAGTACCTACAGGTAAGCCTTATTAGGCTTACCTATAGGTACAATTAAACAGGAAGACTTTACTTCCTCTTTAAGTGAGGTGGCACATTGGTTCTAGGCACTCCAAGTCACACACCCCAAATTTGCTCCTAAACTCCTAGAAGATTCAGGCATTCCTTTCAATCTTTATGTATTAAAGTTCACCCTATACTATTCTCCAGAACATGAAATCTATAACAAAGAAATCCAACTGGGAGAGTGAAAACCGTTCATACTGGCCACAGTAAATATACAAAGCTTGGGATTCATATCTTACAAAATTGTCAAGTGATTTAACTCTTCAGCACGTAACAAAAAACAAAATATCAGTTTTAGACTAGGTTCGCATTACTGTCTCTGTAAAGCCATTTTGCGTAGGATTGCTTTTCAAAGGGCAGCTAAGCAGTGGCTTCTAGGGGTTCAGAAGGCGATTCCGCCACCTCCTGAATACCTTTTTTTTTTTTGCCAAACAATTTAAAATGGAACTAAAGCACCATAACTAAAGTCTATGGTGGTGTCGGTAGTTGTGGTGTGGCTCAGTTGACTTGAATGAGTGAGTTTGACAGTCCTGTTGGATTTTTCATGCACATAATGCTTAGGGTGTGTACAGCTCTCTTCAGCTATATATAAAAGTGGATGTAAACCCTCACATATACCCAGTGAAGTGAACAGCCTCAGATGATACACAGGGATGAAACAAATCTCCCTACATACGTTTTACATGTATATCTGCTGTCTTCATCTTTTTATACTGTTCAGAAAGTGCACATGTTGTTAGATTTTCTCTTCCTGGTTAGCACTGCAGTGAAGCCTGGGCATACAGCCAAGACAGCTGACTGGAGGAAAGGCAGTTATCAGGCTGATAACAGAAGAACGGAGCAGGAGCCAGCTACGGGACAGTGCTTTGAAGAAAGATAACAAAACACTGCAGATATATGTGCCCAGCTCAAATATCATGAATTAAGTTTACATCCACTTTAAGTTTTAGATGAGTGGTCAGGAACAATTAAATGGCAGATCAACCACCTCTTTTTACCTTTCCCTGGCCAGTCATGTAAAAGTGGCCTTATGTAGACTACACACTGTACTTGATTTTTTCATAGGACTCATGGAGAGCATTAGACCTAAATCCTGTTGGCATCCACAAACCACCACAGTCCCGGCCTGGCATGGTAGCGACGGGGGGAAGCGTTATTTACTAAACTGTGTGGATGTTTGTCTAATCAATATATATTAGTAACAAAAAGGTTAAAAAAATTAAACCTAGAGTGCATGGGCGCAGGCTTGGGATCGGTCATGCAGTGAGTGAGCTCCACGCACCACCGGCTCAATTAAGCTATCACTGAAGCCAGGAGCAGGGACAGGAAGCATCCATCCACCCATCTGACATCCCTGTGGGGCGATACAGCGGCGGGGATCCGGTCAGCCGAAAAAGCGGCAGTAAAAGCAGGCTAAGCGGAGCAGCGCGCCACCCTCCTGAACATTTACAATCTTCCAAGATGGTGTCAGAAAGACAGGAGACATGAGGCGGCCCGGGCCCCTCTCGGCTCCTATGACATTCACTTCCACCCAGATATGATCAACAGATGGAGGCAGTGCGGGACCCATTCTCTTTACAGTCCTCAGAAGGACAGGACACTGGCCAGCGGAGTGAGTCCTTTTCATTACCTCCTCCCCTGCTAATCCTCTGGGCACTACAGAGTCTGCAGATTCCCCAGCATTTCCATGGACAGGAATATGGCTGAAATGGCTGACTTGCTTTTCAGTCAACCCAGCCCTGAACAAGATGAGCCCACTCCACAACAGGCCCCTTATGCAGGGGACGCAGTTCTTTTGCCCAGTTCTCCACCCTGCTCCAGCAAGAGCTGTCTAAAGCCTGCTCCATTATCACCACTGATCTCAAGCGAGATATATAGAGCATAAGAGACAGATTTGAGGACATTGAATCCAAAAGTCGATAATACATCCACACAGGTCGATCAAAATTCTACCATGATCACCGAGCTTCAGGACAGGCTGGCGGACGCCAAAGCTAAAATTGAGGACCTGGAGAACACGTCACGCCGTTACAACATGCACATCAGGGGGCTCCCAGAAACTTGTACAGATCTGGAGGGTGCCATGCATGAGCTCATGAAGAACTTGATTCCAGATATTTCCCCCCATCAGATGGAAGTTGATAGGATCCATCGTGCCCTGAGTGCTCCTAGAGCTGACGGCCTACCTCGAGAAGTGATAGCCAAACCATAAAACTACAAAATAAAATAAAAATGATAATGGCTGCCAGAAACAAACAGGATTTGTTCCTCTTTGTCGTGCCTATACAATTATTCAATGATATTGCTCCTTCAACCGTTCAGAAACTGAGAAACCTGAAGCCATTACTGCAGCAGCTACTCAATTGACGTATCAAATATAAATGGTCATTCCCATCTAAACTGTTTTTCACTTATAAAGGAAAGTCCCACTCCTTTACCACTTTTCAGGATGCAGAAGATCTGCTGCTGGAGTTAGGCATTATCTCTAGGGAACCACAGACGACTTCCCTTCAGCATCAGATGACCGCCCCGTCACTGCTTTGGTCGGCACAGAGATCATCGCCAGCTAGGAAAACCAAACACCTGAGAGACTGCAATCTCATTCCCCCATTACCTTACTGGGGGATTGCTCCAATCTCTCACATGCCTAGGATGGATCCCTCCTTCATAGGTTGATTTGAAACCCTTACGGTGAGCCTTGTCTGCCGTATGCTTGCTCCGGATGGACCTCGGATGGCAGTCAAGCACTACCTAAACATCGAAGATGACTCTGTTCAGATTATATTGTTTTCAGTCAAATTTTTTTTATATATACCTGCCTTACTTCTGGTTTTTATTCTAGAGTTTTAGATATTGAGCTGGGGTGAACACGTATGCCCCTCCTGTGATCTTGTCTTCATCTGATGATGGGGACAACTTAATGTTTTGGGCCCTGGGTTTTGACCCCAGGGAGGGCTTCAGCCCATTGTTACTTATACAATTTAATGGTAATAATATTTTGCATAAATGGCAAATGGTCATGTATTATGTTCTTATTCTCACCTTCACTTTCTTACCCTTTTTTTTTTACCCTTTTTCTATTCTCCCCTTCCTATCCTCATGTTGGATTCTGACCTAGTGCTCTGGTTCTGCCAACCAACCATGGCAAGAATAGAGAGCTGTGACTTCCGGCCTTTGGTGCTCGACTACATATGCACATGAGTATTCGCGTATAGACCATATATTCACTCGCACAACGCTATTACCCTATGTGATATCGACAAGAATCCTAACTGTTCCATGGTCGGATCATTCCCCTGTCAAATTATCGCTCTCTGATCTATGAATGAAGCCACATCCTTCTTCATGGCGCCTTAATGTATCCATGCTAAATGATGCCACTTTGTACTCTGAAATAGACATTCAACTACGCGCATTTTTTCGGGGAAATTTATCGTCAGATACCTCTCCAGCTATAAACTGGGCTGCCCAAAAGGCTGCTATCCAGGGGAAACTTATTAAGCTGGCTGCTAGGTCTAAACGTAATCGGGATAGCACCATCAAACAGCAGGAAATTGAGTTACAAAATCTCCTAGATGAACCGCGAGCGACTACTTTGATCGATATTAGACATAAAATCGACTTGGCTAGGTCGGCTTTAAAGTCTTACCACCCAAGCAGAAAAATCCATTCATTCGTCGAGACATAAATAATATGCTATGTGGGATAAACCTACTACCCTGTTAGCCAGGAAACTAGTACCCCGAATATACACTCCGGCATTACCCAAATTGAGATTGCATAAGGGCAACCGACCTAGAACCCAAAATTGATTGTACGGGAATTTCAAGACTTTTTCTCGACACGATATCATTAACAGGCCCAATTCTCAAAGGAAAGGGCGGAGTAATTCTTTCAAAATATCTCTCTGCCACAGCTTCAGCAAGCCCATACTGAGCTTATGAACGGGGAATTTTCTGAGCCACAAATCAAAATGGCCAACAAAAACCTACAACCATTTAAGGCCCCGGGCCCAGATGGCTTTTTGGGTCACTACTATTGGAAATATCAAGAGATTCTCATCCCTCATTTATGCGCCTATTTTAATGACATCCAAAGGGGCAACTGCATCCCAGCACATGAGAATACGGCATATATACATGTTTTACCGAAACTGGGTAGGGACCATGGTGATTGCTCTAATTACACCCCAATCTCACTGATAAACGTGGATCTAAAAAATAATGTCAAAAGTATTAGCCTGTAGAATGAACTCCTTTCTTGCACAATACATACTGTACATCCTGACCAAACAGGATTTATTCCTGGCCGCCAGGTGTCAGATCAGACCAGGAGAATAATAGACATAATTTCAGCTGACCTCTCTAATTGGAATGGGAAAGATATATTAGATATACAGAAGTCTTTTGACTCCCTATCATGGGCCCTGCAGTCTCGGAGCCATATTTGAATCTATCCATGGCTGGACTGGGGCAAAGCTGCACGGGCAAACCTGCACTAACAAAGCTGCACGGGCAAACCTGCACTAATAAAGCTGCACTGGGGCAAGGCTGCACTGGGGCAAGGCTGCACTGGGGCAACGCTGCACTGGGGCAACGCTGCACTGGGGCAAAGCTGCACTGACAAGGCTGCACTGACAAGGCTGCACTGACAAAGCTGCACTGACAAAGCTGCACTGACAAGGCTGCACTGACAAGGCTGCACTGGGGCAAGGCTGCACTGACACTCAAAAGGCTGCAGATGGACAGATAAGGCTGCATTGATGGGCATTTTAATGTGTTTTTTTTCCTTAAACTTCCTTCCTAAAAGTTTTATTTCCTTAAAATTCCCTCCTAAACTTGGGGTGCGTGTTATACGCCGGCGCGTGTCATACGCCGATAAATACGGTAATCAAGAAAAATCACAAGCACTAAAAATCTCTTTACCGGATCACATAATGGAAGCCCTCCAACATTCACATAAGTTTGTTTGGGAACCTGTAGCTCTCTCTTATTTTGGTATATATCTATTCCCCTCTTTACACACCCTATATTCTCAAAACTACCCTGCACTATATAAACGTTTAACAGCAGACTTGGTTAACTGGCAACTCCATCCCCCATCGTGGTTTGGCAGACTGCACTCTATAAAAA